>SRQA01000054.1:0-46238 GCA_018360365.1 Claviceps citrina | reverse complement strand
CCTTACCCCCCCCTCCCCCTCCTCTCATCAACCTCCAGTCCAGACTGCTGGGATCGGTACGCGCGGGGTCGTCGGCAGGGGGCCACCGACGACTGCTACGAGTTTTCCACAAGTGCAGGACTGCAGTCTGCAGCAGAACGGACAAACAGACGGACGGGCGGACGGACGGACGGACAGACGGACAGACGGACAGACGGACAGACGGACAGACGGACAGACGGACAGACGGACAGACGGACAGACGGACAGGCATCAAGGCCGACGCATCATGGTGAAACCTGGAGCACTTTGAGCAGCAGACCGAGTGTACCTGCTACCCGGTCCTTCAAAGGGCTTGCTACCTAGTAAGTAACTAGATGGATGTATGTATGGGCACAAAACAAATTGAACACACCAGGCCGTTGTCGTTGGCATCTTCCTGATTCCATTCTCTCGCACGAGAAGCTGCCCCCGCTCACTGCATGGTAGACTCTTGTTGGTCCTCTCCCGGTCAATAGCGTGAATAATATGCATATTCCGTCATGAGTGACGGCACGGGGTACGTAGTCATGCCTCCCCAGCGCCTTTCTTTTCCACCTCTTCTCGCCATGACGCGAGAAATAGAGTGGTAGAGGGCTAGTCCCAAGTTCTGAGGGCTTTGAGCGTCTTTTTTTTTTTTTTTTTTTTTTTTTAGAAGATGAGAATCGTGGCTGTTTTTTCTTTTTCTTCAGGGGGTCTTCCTGTGCTTCTGTACATGTGTACAACGCTCTGCTGGCCCGCATGGTTTATGCTTCTTTGTGTCCTAGATCCCTGCTCAAAAGACCAGGGTATGCGACGAACTGGAATCTGAAACGACATGTGCCCCGTTCCCAAGGGGCATGCTTACCATCAATCTGTTGACGCCATCTTTGTCAGCATTTCCCAATCATTTTGTCAAGAATGCGAGACGTGGCCGTGATCCAAAGTAGACGAGCATTTGGTTTTTTTTTTTGTTTTTTTTTGTTTTTTTTTTTTTTGCAGACACAAAGTAATATTGGGCGACAACGTTGGTTGATGTTTATTTGTACGAATACGTATATATGTGTGCGTGTGTGTTTGTGTTTGTGTGTGTGTGTTTGTGTGTGTGCAGTCGTGATTCTGGGCAAAACATGAGAAGAAAAAAAGAACAAAAGAAAGAACAAAAAGAAAGAAAGAAAAACAAAAAGAAACGGCACATGATGCATCAATAAGCAGGCAAGATTTCCTGTCATCCTATTGCATCATATGGGGATTGTACATGGGCATAGGTTGATAGCCCGATAGGTGATGCAAAAACTCCCACTGTTGCGCCTCCCATGCCGGCCGCGACATGAAATTGGCACTGCTTGTTGCTGGACAATCCGTCGGACTCTGAAGATGATCCGCCCCGTCAATGGGCTTCCGAATGCTCTCTGATCGAAAGAGCTCCATTCGAGGAACAATGTGCTGCAGCCCGGGCTCCACAGTCGGCGTCAGAAGCCGACCCATCATCACGTCCTCCATGGTGAAATAGCTGACCAGGTGAAGGGTCCGTTCCTGAACCATGACGCTAATCGTCTTCTTGACCAGTCCATCCTGCTTGAACTGGTACCAGTCCCCGAAGCTGCCGGCAACGTTTGCTGTCGACGTGCCTGTCGATTTTTTTCTACCGCTGCGTGACGTTCTCGGCTTGGCCGTCGTCTTTCGTATCTGGTTTGACGAATCATCGAGTTCTCGATAGATGAGAAAGTTGCCCAAAACTCGGCTGGGCCCCCACTTCAGGCCATCCGTCCAACGCTTGATGCCGGAGGAACGTTCTTCAAAGATGACCACACTCCCGCTCTTGATCAGAGAGTGATGCTCGGCGTATCGAGGTCGACGGGGTATGCCGTTCACGATGCCCAGCAGATAAGCTTCAATGATGACCAGAGCATCTGTCGTAGATGCAATGTAACCTTGCCACGAAGGAATAAGCGGGCCAGTCGAGTCACTCGAAATCATGCTCTGGTCGACTGAACGACGGACCGAGTCAGCCAACATCATCTCTCAAATCCTTCATACAAGAAAGGGCCTGTACGTCATACAGGCGAGTATAAATAAATCATGTGGTGCATGATCCACGGATTCATCAACCCGAAACATACCTATCGTCCCTTGTGAGTAATTCGCTCGAAAGGTATACATGATGAACCAGATCAAGGGCCCAGTGTTGGATCCAGTGGCATTGTCCTCTCTCTATGACCGGAAAGAGGAAGGAAGAGCAGCAAAAGAAAAAGCAAGTATAAAAAAAAAAAAAGAATAAAACGAGACAACCGAAAAAAAAAAAAAAAAAAAAAAAAAAAAAAACGATCAAGAGAAGATGAGCTTTCCCAGGCTTTTCGTGTCCTCTGTCGCCAACAGCCAGATGGATGTCTGCGACATGCGTTTTGCGGTCGATGGTTGAATCTCGTTCAGTGCCTCTTCGGTATTCTTGCTCTTCTCTGTAAACGGATACTCCAGAAGCCGTCTACTTGCAGGAACAGCTTCGATCTTTATATGCTCAGGATAATTATGCCGACGGACCAAACTGAACTCTTCTGCCGCCCAACACAGACCACGCACCTGGCCACCACTGACTAAAACGATAGCGGTCACGGATTGCGGACTGGATGATGTAGGTAGGTAGGTAGGCGTGGTGCGAAAACCCATTTCGGGAACGGTGGTTCGTCGAGAAGGGTCTCCAGACTCTGAGCCCTCGACGTATATTAATTAGTCAAGCACACCCCCTCCCCCACCCCCATCTCCCCCTCAAGCTTGCCCATACTGGCAGTCCGCCTGGTGTGCCATGGTCCGTATCGTCGATCTTCCGAGACGGTCAACAGTCGGTCGCGTACTCATTGTAGAGCCAGATATCCAAGAAGCAGAGTATTGCCGCATCGCCGCCTTGAACAAAAAGCTACTGATACGTCGGGACCCTTCTTTGGCTGGTACATGTTTGACCAGAGAGAATGCAGGAGCCGCCCTCTAGCGTCTCGACTTTCCTTGTACCCGGGGCTGGTACATCTTCTTCCAGGGGTGCTTGGAAGTATCTGTACAGGTACAGCGCTTGCTGGGATCCCAGGGTCAGGAAATAGAAGCCCTCGACCCCGACTGCCGAAAAGTGCGCTAATTTTTTCCCGCTGTCCCGCCATCGTTGTTCTTTTCTTTTCTTTTTTTTTTTTTTTTCCGCCTTGAAATGTGAGCAAGATGAGACTCACATGGTCCACCCACAGCCGTCCTGACCTATCGGAAATAGATGAGACTTTTGGTATTGATCAACGGTGCATTGCTCCAACTGTTGTCAAGTGCTGTGCTATCCATTCCGGGCCCCGGCACGAGGCCTCCACGCGAATGCGGCATTCATTTGGGCTGTCGGAATACGACAGGGATGGCCATAGTAGAAAAGCTCATGAGGCGGCGGAATGATGAACATGGCGGCTTTTCGTCCGTCCATCTTCATGGAATACCCTTTTCACTACATGAAGCGCATCCGAGCGAATGCGACGCAAACCAAGGAACTGACGCACCCAAACGGCTGGCTGGTACGTCTTGCTGGTGCGTCTTCCTTAGTCCATGGTCAACTACCGTATTCTCTCGGATAGCCGCCAGCGAACAGTGCATCCCAGCAATATGTAGAATCTTTCCTTGCTGGCCAGTGGTGAGGAACGACCCCCCTGGACCCGGGCCTGCTTTACCCTGGTGCTAGAACTGTCCGGGTCCTCCAGGAACACAACACGGCGCTCATTAGTTGGATCTGGCATATCCCATTATCTGACCTCGAATCCAATGCGACCTTTGCCAACCCATGCTGTGCATCAAGACCAAGGGTGATCCGTGGACCGCTTCCTTTCGCCCACCGCAGCCGATGCTTAACGAGTCCCAGGAGCCTGCTCCACGCACCCGGGACTTGTCTGTCCATCGCCTTTCTCCAGGCTGGATGATGTTGGCACGATTCGGATAGCCGTTGTGACTTTGTTGCTCCCGTGTCCCGTGACAAGAATCTCCACGTGCCCCCTCATATTGCTGGATTGAATGGAAGGCGGAGAAGGCTTATGCCGTTGACGTTCTGTTTCAAAATTGTTTGACTAATACTTCCGACCTAAACGCTCACCAAAGCCGTGACCAGCGACTGTCCAGCCAAAGGTCTATTCCTATTCGTCTATACATGTTTATTAGCGCGCGAAAAAAAAAAAAGGGGGGGGAGAAGAAGCCAAGCACACACGGTGGGTAGAAGATGGATGAGCCAAGCTGTCAAGCCATTACGAGACATGCCATACGGAGTACATTCCACGTAGCATGACCACAAGTCTGGCGGATTGACGAGGCCTATCGCTTGACGTGTCGGCTCTCGAACGAGGGGGTAATGTTAGTGTAGTTTAGTCATGAATGCCCCATGTCGAGGTGAACAGACGCGCCAGCTGCGGCAAATGTCACCTCGTGCGGTTCTAGCAACAAGGCGTATATCGGCCAAAAGAATAATTCCTTGATTATGGTGCAGATTGCTGAGCCGGTTTTGACAGCCATCATTCTACTTGTATGATGGAGACAGCGAGTTGTTCCGCGTCATGACTCGAGGCCAGTCCTCTGACATCTCGACCAAGCGGCTGTACCGCTGAAACGCCATTGATGTGTAAGCGAGCCATCGAATCCAGCGTGCCTAATAACGGAGAAATTAAAAGGATTGAAGAAGCGAGGCCCTTGAAGTCGATAGAAAGAGATGGCCAGGTCACAAAAGGCATGTCGTCGCGGCCATGGACAGTGTGGAATTCCGGCGGAGAACAAACCGCCTAGGTACCTAGTAGGTACCTAGGTACGTACCTACCACCTAGTACCGATTTGGAGTGCAATCCCACCCCCGCTTGTGGCTGGGACTGCAGCGAAACGAGGCTGGACGGACCGTACGTAGATGCAGCCGCAGGACTCAGGAGGCGCGGTGACTAAACTGAGGCTAAAACCCAAAGGTACTAGTGGGACGTTGTGACAGGCAATGGGAGCTGCCAGAGCTGTGTCATTTCACATTTCAGACCACTTCATTGTCGTTGTCGTTCCGCCACAAGGATCCTACCTACCCAGTACCTAGTGCCTACCAGGTCGTAGCCTTCCCCAGATGCACCTTTCGATGCACTTTCTCCGCCGACCAGCCCCGGACCCGGTGCAGACGGCGTAGATGAAAACTCCAAGGCCGAACCCACGATCTAAACCTGGCGTATTACGTCCAGCACCGCCGCCCTTCACTTCCCGTACAGCAGACAGAGCGGGCATTCATCTGCTCCTGCTAGGGGTCGACCTTCCTATATCTAGTAGGTGCCTGCCCAACCACCCCGTACGTAGTCGTCTCCTGATTGTTTGATCCACTTCTATAGGGCGGCAAGGCGATGCTTCCAGGTACAGATCCGAATATACAATGCTATATTATGCAGCACCAGTGGTCCGACCTGTCGCCAGATCGCGAAGCTGTAGCTCGTGAGCAGAGGTCATCTAGGGGTTCGAAGCGCTGCATCACTCGTTTAGGCATGGCCATATCGTTGATTGGAATGGCAAATACGCCCGTAGAGCTGCGGCTATAGCCCTTCTTTGCTTGCTGATGACAGCCCTGAAGATGTCTTTTCACGAGTCTACAAGGACCAGTCAGTCTCCGATGTTCGGATGATAGCGTCCTTGAACCAGCAAACCCTCCCACTCGGCCCATGACGACAACTTCGTCAGTGGACCGAAATAACGCGCCGCATGGTTCACGGCGACCGTGCTTGACTGATGCTAACTTCCAAAAGGCAGGAGACACTCAAAATTGATCACAATGTTGATTGAAGGACAAAAATGCTCAGGAATCCCCTCCTCGACTGACTCCATGTTGCAGAGGTATGGCCGCTGGCAAGATATGAGACGAAAGGGGGTTCCACGGCGCCAGACCCGAATATCGACGGAATCGTGAGACAATAATGCTTGCCTCTAACTGGAAGCGATACCACGTCTGGATGACTCGACGCAGCTGAGGGATTATCTCAATCACCAGGAATGGCAGTCACCAAAAGCCGCTGCGACTCAATGTCGGACGAGAAAGCACGTATGAAATCCCACTACTACTCTACGCGTACGTGGTTTCCGTCGCAGCGCATAGCAACAACCTTGTCATCCCGGAATATTCAACATCTCACCCCAGCCCCCGCCCCCAACTCGCCGCCAATGCGCCAACCTTTTTCTCTTTCTCTCCTTTTTTTCTCTCCTTTTTTTTTTTCAATCTCCACATATATCTGTAGGCAACTTCTGGGGCTTGAATTTGTGGAAGAGGATGATGCGAGTGACCAATGAGCCCATGTGGTTTGTTTTGTTCCGAGCAGAGCCTTTTTCATCAGTGCCGGAAGAAGTCGTTGCAAAGTTTCCAATCACCTTGACAGCCGTGGTTGTCTCAGGACTCAGGAGGCAGGACTCAGGCCTGACCGTTGGGCTTCCCTCCGGCGAGTGGGGTTTAGTGCTCCTAACAGCGGGGAAAGGGACGGGCTATCCAGCAACTACTGGGTAGGAATCGTAGGATATAATTTAAGATTGTTGACAAAGCTACCGGCCCCGCCTTTCTGCTAGGCTCCAAGTGGTCCGGGCTCTAAGAAAGGGGGAAGGAAGATAAATCGAAGTCAAGGTATAGAGTGAATCTGAGTGATACGAAATATGATATTTTCTCTATAATGCACCTTCAAACTACTTCATATTCGCCAACTCATGACGGCTCAGTCCCCCCCTCAGCCAGAAGTAATCATCGTTAATCTACCCCGTGTGTACCTAGGTAGGTTGGTTCCAAACCTAGGTACCTACCCGGGTGAGGATAGAGAGACCGCAGAGGGGTACACGCTTTACAATATCAGTTGCCACTAGCCATGGCAGAGACCTGTCGGTCCAACACGAGTTCCTTTGCCATCTGGGGGCATATCGGTGAGAGAATTGGACGCCGAACCGGCAGTAAAGCGTGTTTGCCCACGCCATGACATCCTCTTGGTGCGTGGTTATGAATTCTGATACAAACATGCAGGGCAGGCGACGAAATCAAAGTCATGTAGGTAATCATATAGTAACGCTTTTTTTTTTTTGGCGTACCTACCTACTAGGTAGGTAGACATTACGTATTCAGTGGCCATGTATCCCCCCCGAACGACTGGGTCATAATGAAAAGACGCAACAGCTTTTCGATAGTGATGATGACCATGATGAGATTTCCCTTTTTTTTTTTTTTTCCTTTTATCACTGTACGTGACTTTTTTTTCATCCTTACCTTTCACGGGTTTGCGTTTTTACACCATACGACCTTGCAGCTCATTCTTCTCGTCACCCAAAGCCCTCAGCTGCTTCTCAAAGTCCTTGTTCACCCACTCCCAGTACGAGGTCCACACCCCGGCCGCTCCGGCATTGCTCATGACGGCCCCGGCATTCCCCGTCATGGCCTTCATCTTATCCCCGAGCAGAAGCGTGACTCGGAGGACGCTCTTGTTGGCCTCCTCCTGCTTTTCCACGTCTTGCTTGACCGCGTTGTCCTTCAGCTTGACGGACAGGACGCCCCTGTAGGCTTCGGCAATCGAGTCTAGTCTCCGGGCTGTTTCGTCGGCGTCAATGACAATCAGCTTGGTCACCATGAGATTGCATAGCTGCCGGATGTCGTTGTCGTCCTTGAGACCTGCCACAACGCGGTCGTAGAAATCGATATTGTTGATGCGAGTGAAAGCCGTCTCCATGAGGGCATACAAGGTCTCGTAGGCACTCTGTCGATGATGCGTGTTAATAAAGCGTGACTGACTACAATATCACCCTCCTCGTCGGGGGGAACGGGAAGAAGGGGGCCGGGGGGTGGCATCTCACCTTGCGGAGTTCCAGACCATCATCCACAGTGTGCTTAAAGGGGCCCAGCATGACCTCCTTGATTAGTTCAGGCTTGATCACGGACTCGGCCAAAACAAAAGGCATAAGCTCTCCAAGATGTGGCAGAATAAGGTCAGGCTTATTGTGAGCAGCAGAGTTGAGTGTAGTCATGGACAGTCTTCGAATTTCCGTGTCCGAGTCTTGTAGCATGGTCAAAAGCATGCCAATGAGTGTGTTCTTGAGCATGGCGTCAAAGGCTTCGTCGCTCTCTGGCAACGTGTAGCGCACGGCCTGGACAGCCATGCCTCGGATACTCGGTGACTTGTCCTTCAGCACACACTACATGATTCATTTCAAATCAGCGCTCCGAGCCTACAAAAAAAAAAAAAAAAAGAAAAAAAAAAGAAAAAAGAAAAAAGAAACAGACGCAGGATCCAATAGACACTTACCTGCAATTTAGGCATAAAGACAACAGGATCGAGGGTTACCAACCGTCCCACACACTCCGCACAGACAACTCTATTGTCAGTCGTCTCCGAAGCGCTCAGCAGCTGATCCCAGATAGGTAGAGCATGCTCGCGGATGTTGGCTGATTGGACTGTCACGGAATGGAGGATTTCCTTTATCGACTGGATGAGGAGATACTGGGTGTTTCCGCCGGCCTGCATCGTCTCCAGAATGATCGGGAGAAACTGGGCGACGTTGGAAGACCCAGCGCGGCCGAGCGCAATTGCGGCCGCCAAAGATACCTTGTCGGGTTCTGAATGAAATTGAGCCAGAAAAAGGTCTGGCTTCAGAGGTGACTTTGGACCCAACCTCATGCCCGTCTCTCCAAGCACGGCAAGAGCAAGACTGACGCGGGCCTCGTCACCGTTGTTGGAGCTGTGCTGCAGTTCGGAAATGAAGCTGTCGATGGACACACCCAACGAACTATTACCAGTGACCAGCAGGGTGCCGATAACCTTGCCCACGACAGAGGGATCTCCAGACACACTGACATCTTTCAACAGTCCGCTCATAAGGGCCTGGCTTGCACTGCTCTCTCCAATCTTGGCTACAAGCTCGAGGATTTGATCCAGCACGATGCTGGCAAATTGAGACTTCAGAAGCTGACAGAGCGAGGTGACTAGTCCTTGCGAGGCAATCACTCGAGAATGCCCTGGGGCTAAGCTTGCGAGAATCAACAGGGCCGGGCTGAGGAGATGAGTATCGCCATTCGTGACAGCGGGCATCAGCGCCGAGACAACTCCCTCAACAGTCGGTTCCTCTAGCCTGTCCTTTGAAGCAGGAGACATGATCAAGTGTTTCAAGGCAATGGCACTAGATCCGCGAAGCGCTCGATTGGCCTTGCGGAGTTGGGCAGAGAGCTCGAGACAAACTTCCTGAATCCAGGCATTGTCGAGCTGTTCGGGGCCAGTTGCAAAGACGGCGACGTTGTCAACAGCACGTACCGCAGCAAGTCGAGTAGTCTCGTTCTTGAGTCTATCACGGAGAATCTCAAGGGCCTTCTGGAGATCAGCAACCGTCAATAGGCCAGCATCTTCTGCCAAGGTTCTAGAGACAAGTACTCCAAGGGCATGAATGGCCCTTTGACGGACTTCTGCATCAGCATCATTTGCAGTGCATCTGTCGGTAATGACTTGGTAGAGGGACTGTAGCTCCAACTTGTACCTCGAGTCTGAACTGCGTGACCGAGGCGGAGTAATGGCCTTGACCAGTTCCTCCGAGGTTCTGATAGCTTCGCTTGAGATCTTGTAAAATCGATCGTGAACAGCCGCAGTCACGCCTTCGACGATCCTGGTCAGATACGGCTGCAAGGCAGACGACGAGTGAGTCTTGGAGATGTCGCTCACAAGTTTCAACGTCGCCACCCGAAGAGTGCTAGGAGTTGCGGAAGCAGAGCCGCCAGCAGCCGCAAGTGACGATGTCACAGGACCGTGGCCGGTGGACTTGACAGCTTCGAGTATGGGTCCGATCAGCTCGGGCAAGAACGAAGCGAGGCCTCCCGACTGTACCAAAACAGTGTCATCGAGCAAGTTGATGACGGACTGCTTCGTGGAAACAGCTTTTCCTTTGAGCTGTTGAATCGACGCCTTGACGATGCTTGGCGTAAGCTGAGCCAAGTCTGCTCGAGGACCCGTGGCGGGAACCTTTTCAAGTACTGGCGATGTGAGACCGGATCCAGCCATAAACTGTGAGACCGTGGTGGCTGCTCCAGCACTGCTCTGTCGTCGCCTCTTGCGGTTGGCAGGCGCCTGTGTGGCAACGGCAGGCTCAGGGTCATCCAAGGAAAGGTTGGCAATGTGAAACCCCTCGCCAGTCTTGCGAACCAAGAGACTCAATGCCGAGATTACTTCCAAGCGCACATTCTCCTCCCGTTCATCGATTCGTTTTATGAGATAAGGGGCAGCTTGTTTGTAGAGTACCCCATTATCCAGAAGATCTCCACTGCCACGAGTTGAAATGAGTGTGTAGAGAATTTTGGCAGCACAGCGGCGGACCTTCCAACTTGCGTCATCGTCATCGTCTTCGTAACCGTCGTCGGCATCAAACTCATCATCCTCCTCGTTTCCGGCCTCATCCTCATCCATATTCACGTCTCCGTCATCATCATCGTCACCAATCGCACAATTGGGGTCGTATTTGAGATATCGTAAAGCAGATGCTATAACGGTTTCGGTAAAGGCGCGCATCTCCTGTGGGCAGGATGCCAGGAAGGCCTCCAGCGACACCAGCGCTGCCTCTCGAACTTCATTGAACTCCAAACCAAGATCATCGCCGTCACTGATTTTTTCAAGATGGCTCGCAAGCTCTTCTTCAGAAAGGGCCTGCAATAAGAACGGCGCGGCTTCCTCAATATGTGGCCCAAAACGGACAGGTATTGAGCGAGCCATGCTACCCATTATGGAGATGTACAGACGACGCGTTACAGCACTGGTATTGGTGTCGGCCAGCCTTGACGTCAGTCTCTGGATAACGTCATCCAGATGCTCATCTGTGAGATAAACGGCGAGCATAGAAAGAGCAACAACAGCTCGCTTCTTAACAACCGAGATACCCTTCTTGCTTTCAAGCAATTGCATCACCACTTGTTGCAGAGCCTCGACCTCGACTGACTGCAGGAGAGGACCAAAGCAACGAACAACCTCAATCAAAACATCGACCGCCTCGGGATTGACTTCGTTCTCATCTTGAAGCATACCCATGGGGACATCGGGCAATGAGATCCGGGATGAAAAGCGGTTTAATGCTGGACTAGGTCCAATCAAACGGGGTATAAGCACATGACGGATGGCGTCATAAGCCGTCTGAACATCGTCCGTAGCAGGGATTCCCGGTACGGGTCGAGGAAGGGCTATCAGAACAGACCGAAGCGCGAGAGATGGTATGGTGTTGTCGACAGAGTTCTTTAGCTTCAGCGACGACAACTTGTCAATCATTGGCGCAATAATTGGTGTCGGGACCTTGCCAACGAGCGGTCCCAAACTATGATTGAACAAGGTCAGAGAAAAGGGAGACAGAAAGAAGACCTCCTGCTACAAGAACTGGTGATAGGATAGTAAGCCGAAGGCATCACGACTTACCACTTGATCGCCAAGTTTTGGACTTCGCCATTCTGGTCGTCGAGCGTCTTGATTATTCCATCGACGGCCCGCGCGGCAGTGTTATAATCATGCTGGAGAAAACCTGGCCGAGCAGCCTGTAGTAATTGCAGTAGGTCGTTCAACGACATGAAGCGAAAGTCCGGATCCGAGTCACCAAGTTTCTGCACAAGCGCGGTTACGTGTTGCGGAATGGAGCCCGCGTGAGGAGCGGCCATGGTGACGACTGAGTAATGACACCGGTTGCAAGAGGACCAAGGAAGAGCAAATTTACGAATGAAGGATGAAAATCGAAGGTGAATTTGCTGCCTAGACACTGCTCCTAGCCCGGGCACGACATAAAAAAGAACCGAAGTCGGCCAGGTGCAGTGACAACACAGAGGTGAACGAAGATGATGGTCAGTGGTGGCACTGGTGGTGGGGTCGCGTGCGAGCTCTGGGAGCTCTGGGAGCTCTGGGAAGAGCAGCGCGATGCACGCCAGAGTGGAGCATCATCAATCAGACTGTGCGCCGCGTCATGGCTACACACGCACGTCGAAGGAGAGAGAAAAATCAGTAAATCAGGCACTGCATTTGCTCCGGATTCTACCAGATATAGGTCCAATCACCAGTTCATTTTGCCTCTGCTTCAAGTTCCGACGCCTTATGCTTCCAGTATCCCTCACGAATCGGATCCCATTTCTCCCACAGTCTCTGCAGACATAATTTTGCCTTGCTCGTCTCTCCAGACTGGCCGTATGCATCTGCCAGCAAATCCAGTGCATGAGAGCTTTTGACGTCCTCGCCCTCTTGGCCTAGATCCTTGACAAATTGACTCGAAAATTCAACAACATCAGACAAGGATCTGCCGCCCTTGGCAAGGGCGCCACGCAGGTAATTCCAGCTCGATTGGTTTTGTGGCGCAATAGCAATCTTCTCCTTTGCATAATCAAGCTCTCTGTCAATTATGGACGCAGGGATCTTGGGATCGTGGGCCGTTGCAGGCAAGTCAGCCGTGGACACAGCCGGGTCAGAGAAGACAACGAAGAAACGATGGGCCCAGGCTGAATTGTTGCGGACATCGTCCTCTATCAGGTTTTGGGTTGCAGCGAGCTCGGTAACATTCCACATGCCCAACTTCTTTACCAGATATTGCCGATAGGACCAGACATGATAATTTTTGCGGTCTTCATCCAACATGGTATTGATAAACCGAACTTCAGTCCTGGCAAGCTTCTTGACTGTCTCTTCCTCTGATGCAATGCTGGGAAAATAGCAGTCCATGAGCAGTTGGCGGTGATGCCAGATCTGATAGTTCTTGAGGTTTGACAGGGCCACCTCGTTAAGCCAAGAAATTTCTTCGGGTATTGGAATCTGCAGCGTCTGGACTATCTTGAAGCGATAGAGCCAGACGGTATAGTGTGCCGGGTTCATTGAAATGATGTGCTCTGTAAGCCGGAGACATCGCGGCGAACATTCCTGCACAGCCATGACAGCTCGAAGGTACGAAACCCCTGGTCCCGTCAGCGACATCGTGGCAAAGTCACACTCGACGTTGACAAACCTTCAGCGTAGTCATCTGGGTAGGCAATTTTGGCCAGAGCATCGGCAGGTTCGCTGTGAGGAATGGAAATCACATCATCCCATTCTGGATCATTGGCAAGGGAGCCGGTAATCTTGCCGTACAGATCCCTCTTGAGAGCAGACATCTCTTTCCTCCTCGTCTTTTCTTCAACAATATCTTGTTCCGATACTTCACCGCCGTTGGCGAGCGTCTTTTTCCGCCTTGACAAGAATTGGCGATGAAGTACTGACAGTGCGGACAGTCGAGCCTGTTTGAGAGTGCGTTGCTCAAAGTCCTCGAGCTTGTAAGTGCCAATGTCTCTACCGCTCCTATCCTTGCCCCAAGCGTAGTCTTTTCGCAGGCGGCGAATGGGAAGGCCGTCCTTGGAGACTTGTTTCCAGTAGTCGCGTTCTGCCTTATTCGAGAGGGGAACCCTGTGATCGGCGACAGGAAGAATGAGCTTTGTATATGTGTAGGCTGTCCTTTCTTGGGGAGTCAGGCCAGGAAATCCAACTTCTTCGAATCTCTTCTCGGCCGGGTTTGTTTGGTAAAAGCGTTGTATCGAGCGCTCGCCGGCTGTTTCTGGATCAAGTTCTGAGGTTAAGGAGAATCTCTGGTAAGCTTTTGTAGACCCGACTTTCTGCCCACCACATGTTGAATGAATACCTTTAGGCTCCGTTTTGCCGCCCTTTCCACCCACTTTTGCCTTGGGCGCCATGTTTGCAGCTGCGATGGCGGGGTAGCGACAGATAATGGAGAAGATGCTGGTGTAGTCAAGCTATTGTTCTTGATGGGCTCCACCAATTTTCTCGATAGCCCCGGCAGTTTCGACGAGCGAGCCAACCAATCGTCAGCAACCTATAGAATGGAAAGAAGCTCGCGAGAGAACAGCGCAATTTTCCAAAGACAGGGTTCGTGGGCATGTGCTGGTTGGTGGCCAGAGCAGTGCTTCTGCCCATATTGACATGTACTAGTTCGAACTGTCACAAAGTAGGTACGCAGCATGAATAAGCCTAAAGTACATACAAGCTCCATCATCGGGACACTGGGAGGACCACAGCTGCAGACTGCCGCTGGATCAGCTCGTGATCTTGTTTTTCATTCGTCTAGCGTTTTCTTCTCCCGTACATCTAGTGTATCCTCTCAGCCGATTACACGCGTTCGTTTTCTTCATTTTCCCGGTCATTCAGTCATCACAACGTCTCTCCCTAATGTTGTTGAAGTGTCAAGCTCACAGAGCGCGAAAGTTTTGCGACATGATGAGCCATCTCTTCAGGCCGCGAGGAGGATTCTTAGCCATGGAGTCCCAGTTCGGTACAAGCACGAATGTCTCATTGAACATCTTCTGGAGTGCTTCTTTCCCCTTGCCGAATTGTACTTTGCCCATCGTTGTGACCACGATGCTCATCCGTCCACCATTCTTCTCGATTCTGTCATTATCGTGAATGTTCTCGGGTGCTCCATACCGCGAAGAAGGATTGATTACGTGTGCGTCGAGTGATTCTATCTCATAGCGAACGCCTTCACCTTGTGCGTCCAACAGCGTGGAATAGTCTGCAGGGGTGGCCACCACAGATCCATTGATCGAAATATCGGCGGCAATGGAGTATTTCGACGACGAATTGATGTAGAAATGGGAAAGCTGCGATCGATTGTTCAGAGCTTGGTAGTAGTGGTTGACGAATACTTCCGCAGCTGGAAGGCGCACAACGCGTTAGATCAATCGAGAGGGCAAGGGCAAAGCACAGAGAGCAAGCAAACGGTGGCACGAGACGGACCTTCGCTCGATGCCTTGACCTGGATATCCGCGTCCGGAAGCGGCATTGCGTCTGCCGGGACTCGGATAAATGGCAACGTATCTTGACTGTTCGTGACAAAGACGGTAATATTTAGAGGGAAGCACCGAGGAGATGAAGGCGCAAAAAGGAAAGGATGGAAACCATGATGCAATCCAGACAGTTATCGGCGAAAGCCAATTCACACGGTGGGGCAGCACCAAATATTCTTGGACATGATTTGGTTTCCCCTACACTTCACCAGCTCCTAAAACCTGGCGACGGCGCACTCGACACGACCATAATGCCATTGTCGTCGCAAGCTCTGCGAGGACTGCGGCTCACCCGGTTGACCATCTCATGCCGTTCAAAATGGGTTCCCAGTATCTGTCGACTGGGAAATGTTCGATGGATCAGCTCAGACGGATCTGCAATGTCCTCAAAGGACAAGCCATACTACATCACGACGCCGATATTTTACGTCAATGCCGGTACGTTGGAATTGTGAAAAAAAAAAAAAAAAAAAAAAAAAAGGGGGGGGGGGGGGATAAAATAGAACCAAGAAGCAAAAGAAAACATGTTCCTGATTCGGCAAACTAACAGCTGATTGATTACTTGCTCGCAGCCCCTCATATCGGTCACTTGTACACAATGGTCCTGGCCGATGTTTTTAAACGATGGCAACAGATTCAAGGGAGACAAGCTTTCCTTCTCACTGGAACAGACGAGCATGGAATGAAGATTCAGCGCTCTGCAGCAAAGGCAAAAATTGAACCCAAGGAATTCTGCGACGCCAACTCCAACAAGTTTCTAGAACTTGCGGCGATGGGCAACATCTCCTACAACGCATTTATGCGAACTACGGATCCGGAACACAAAGAGTCAGTCAGTGCGTTCTGGCTGCAACTCAAGCATGCCTTGCCAGAACATCTGGGACTCTACAAAGGCAGCCATGAAGGATGGTATGCCGTGAATGACGAATGCTTCTACCCCAGGAATGTGGTTCGACCAAGCATTGTGCCCCAGTCAGGCAAGAAGATTATGATCAGCGAAGAGACGGGCAGTGAGGTAGAGTGGGTGGAGGAAGAAACGTGGTTCTTCCCACTGACCAAGTACAAAGATGCGCTCTTGAGGTTCTACGACGAGAACCCGGATTGGATCCAACCGGCGCATCGAATGAACGAGGTTCGGGATTGGGTAGAAAATCATCTGGAGGACCTTTCCATCACGAGACCTGCATCGCGGCTGAGCTGGGGGATCCAAGACCCCGAGGATCACAATCAAACCATCTATGTTTGGGTGGATGCGCTGATCAACTATATAACACAAGCGGGCTACGGGCGCAAGTGGCACTCACCGTCCGAAAACATGGGCATCTGGCCTGCAGATTTGCAAATCATTGGCAAAGACATCCTTCGCTTTCACGCCATCTACTGGCCTGCGCTGCTGATAGCTTTGGGACTTCCGCTTCCGAAGCGCCTGCTCTGCCACAACCACTGGACCATGTCGGATCGCAAAATGTCCAAATCGTTCGGCAATGTGGTCAGTCCGTTCTTTGCTGCACAGCGATGGGACGTTGACGTACTGCGCTACTTTCTCATGCGCAACGGAAGTTTGACCAAAGACATGAGCTACTCAAATCAGTTGATTGGAACAGTCTACGCCAAGGAGTTGCAAGCCAATATCGGCAATCTGTTTTACAGGGTCGCGCGACCCAAAGCCACGGTGAATTGGTCAACTGTGGAAGCCGTGTCTGCATTCCGTGAGGGCGCGTTCCAGGTCATGCCCGAAGGGTATACAAAGGGGCTCTTTGCCAGCTTGGATGAGCACTTGGAGAAGGCCCCTGGTGCATTCTGCCAGGAAATGGAAAATTACAACACGGCGGGTGCTATCCGCGAGATATTTAATCTTCTTCGCGAGGTAAGAGTTCTCCTACTCCGAATTAGACACCCCGACATGCCAACTCGGCTCCTAACATTTCCCTCCTTTCCCTCTTTCTTCGGCAGACCAATCGCTACGTATCAGACACAGAACCATGGAACCTGGTGAAGGAGGCTCATGCCGACTCACGCCTGCTCCTGAACCTGGTGGTATACAACTGCGCAGAGGCGCTGCGCATCGCGGGCATCCTGCTCCAGCCCGTCATGCCCATCAAAGCAGGGCTGCTCCTCAACGAACTAGGCGTGGCGGAAGAGCGAAGAAGTATCGAGTTCGCGGTCAAGGGCAAGGACGCACACTACGGCACCGAGTCAAAGACGGGCACTTCAGCAACCCGCGATAAGAAATGGGATACCATCTTTCCCCCCGTGCCGAATTGGCGCGACTCGGACGCAGAACTGAGGGCGCAACTGCGCTCTGCTTTGCAAGACAAGACGAAGAACCATGTCAACCAGTTTGCCGAGCTGTTGGCCATGGAGGCGAGAATGGGGGAGGAAGCGGTGGCCCAGATGCTGGCCGAGACGCACGCTGCCAAGAAGGAGGTGCGATGAGCTTTTGGACACCCCAATCCCTGTTTTATTTTAGGCTAGGTGTTGCTATCAGGTGGGCAGGCAGAAAATGCAACGAAATGCGTCGCACGGCGCTGTACACTAGTAGGAAGAAGATTTCCAACCCAATTTTTTTCTTGGTTGTCTTTATTCTCCCACGGTTCGTGTATAGATGAAGCCTCTGCATTCATGTGTCGTGTATCCTTTTTGCTACAGCTGTAGTACAGTAGTAGCGCCAACGATGATTCGGGCTTGTGCTTTAATACTACTCCTACCTCGCTCGTATGGAGGCGGAGCGAAAATGGAGCCCGTCGAGAACAGAGCGAGCCCACTCTCGACGTTTCTCCTCCCATCCCATCCCATCGCATCCCATCTCGCATAACGCGCAATAAGCGCAGGAAAAGACAAAAAAAAAAAAAACCAAGCCCGCATTCAACCTTTGCGGGACGAATTCATTGCGGCGCGCGCGCGAAATCCCGGCCCCAGCATCAGGACGAGCCTGGTGGGAATGAGGGTAAATCAAGACACCGGTACGAAAACGAAAAAAAGCCCCCTCTTTTTTTGCCCCTTCCATGTCTCTCTCTTGGGGCGATAAAAAGGCAAAAAAAAAGTATTTTTGTTAAAAAGAAGACGACGCAGCCATCCGGGCGGGCAAGGTCCTTCTCGTGCCGTACGAAGCCCGCCATGTCCCCAGGTACCACACCTGGATGAAAGATCCAGTACGCGCATCCGTTGCGAAAAGGAAGGGAGGAAGGACTTGGGGAGAAAAATGAAGGAGAAAGAAAGAAAGAAAGAAAGGCTGATGATGAATCTCCCCCTTCCCCCACGACCCAGGCCATCCAAGAAGCCACAGCATCAGAACCACTCACCCTGCAAGAAGAGTATGAGAACCAGCGCTCGTGGCGCGCATCACCCGACAAGCTCACCTTTATTGTTGTCAGCCAAGAGCCACCCGAGCCCACCGCCTCGACAACAACAACAACAACAACAGCAGCCGTCCCGGCCGGGGTCGCGGACGCGGAGGAGCGCATGAGGGGCGACGTCAACCTGTTCATCCACCACGACGAGCTGGCCGACGACAACGACGAGAACAACAACAACTCCACGACAGGGCTGCTTCTCCGAGGCGAAATCGACGTCATGATTGCGGACAGGGCCCATTGGAGGAGGGGGTATGGACGCGCCGCGGTGGAGTGTCTGCTGGTCTACGTGCGGCGGAACCTGGAGACCATCCTGGGGGAGTACGCGGCGGGAGGGGGGCGGGAGGGCGCGAGCATGGCTGGCTTGATGGTCAAGATCAAGGAGGGCAATGCGGCGAGCAGGGCGCTGTTTCGGGGGCTGGGATTCCGGCAGAGCGGCCGGGTGAATTACTTTGGGGAGGTGGTCATGGCGATGTCGTGGGCGGAGGTGGAGGAGCTGGTTGACGGGTGGGTGAGGAGGGGGATGGTGTACGAGGAGGTTCGGTATGAGGATGGTGGTGGTGGTGGTGACGGTGACGGTGACGGTGAAGACGAGGATGAGTGAGTTGAGTCTGCACGGGAAGGTGAACTGCCCATCTCACGGACGAGCTCATCATCAAAGACTACGCCCCACGGCCCAGCCAAACCTCGGCCGCGTCTCCTCGCCGCCAACGTCGCGCACTTGCCTCGCCCCATGCCCATCACAAGGTGAGTCCATCTCTCTGCAAAGGGAGGAACAGGACCATCACGTCCGGGCACTCTTCCAGTGGGACGGGACAAGCGCCTTTCGTTTCGGCCAACTAGGCATTCATCCACGGTAGCTCTCTTTGCTGTCGGTACATATATACGTATCTAAAGAAAGATAAAGTATAAAAATGAAAGGCACAAAAAAAATAAAAAAATGAGAAGAATGGATCCCTGGGAGAGAGAAGAACAAAGGACAATCGTCACAAGCCCGCCCGCTGCATTCCGCATTCCGTGGAGCAGCAAGCCCGCCCCGCCCGGCAGCCCACCCAATCACGAACCACCCCCCCCTTCATTACGTTACCTAACCCTTGGCGGAAACCTCCCCTGCATTGTTCCAACTCCCAACGTACAAGAACATCACCGCAAACTACAAAAAAACAACACCACAACCCACGATGCAAGCCCTCGCGCGCTCGACGCGCCCCCTCCTGGCCAACCTACTCAAACACCCATCTCGGTACGCACCAAAACCAACGCCCCCCCCTTTCCCCCAACCTCCCCTCATCCCACCATGCTAAACCGCTCATCTCAGAACATTCACCACCCTCTCCCCCATCCGACCATCCCTCACGCCGCTCCGTCCCGCCAACGCCCTCCTCCCGGCCTTTGCCCCCCCCAGCGGGTGCGTCGCCGCCGAAACAGCAGACCTCGTGCCCCGCGGCGCAGTCTCGTCACATCCCGCCCTGGCGGCGCTGCAGGTGCGCTTCGGCCCGCGGAACACCATGAACGGGCATACGCGGCTGGTGCAGAAGCGGAGACATGGCTTCCTGTGCAGGATGCGCAGTCGGACGGGGCGGAAGATCATCTGGAGGAGGAGACTCAAGGGGCGGACGCAGCTGGCTCAGTGAGGGGGAGAAGAATCGAAGGGGGGGCGGGGCGGGGAGCTTGTACATTGATTGAGAAGGAGACTGGAGAGGCGCACGAAGGTGGGATTTACTACGTGTTGTACGATTGTTTTAAAACTTTGGAAAATTTGTGTCAAAAGTGTTTGTGCTTGCAAGTGGTGGGGGACTCTCCCAGATCCAGAGAGCTCGCCCACACAAGCATGCGTCTAGAATGCTACTCCTCAATTCCCTGTCACCACATTCTCACACTTCAGGCCGAGGGCGTGACAGCGGACGACCAAATCGTCGACCGCGTTTCCGAGCCACACGCTGTAGGCGCCATCCACAGCCGGGACGACCCAGTCCTGAATCTCCACATCCCACACGCTAATGTCCTTTCTCGTCAAACGGAGCTCGACCGTGGTGCTCTCCCCCGGCGCGAGGACCTTCGTCTTCTCAAAGTCCCGAAGTTGGAGAAGGGGCGTCTCGTAGCCGATGCCTTCCGGGAACTGGATATAGGCCTGCACGGAGGCTTTGCCGGAGTGCGTCTTGCCGCTGTTGGTCACCGTCACCGAGAGCTTGTACGCAATGTCCCAGAGGGCGGGGTTTCCGCCCTCGCCGCCTCCGGCGCGGGGACCCGGCTTTTGGGATGTCGAGTACCCTTCCGGGTACGGGTACTTCTTGGTGCTGGCGTCCTTGGCAGCGGCTTCTGCCGCCGAGGCACTGAGCCATGAGTAGATGTACCGCCATCTCTTGCGGAAACCTGCCGGCGCGACTGCCTCGCTTGCAGGCGGGATGGCCTGGCTGTAGTCGAGAATGCCAACCTTGGGGGACCGAGGAGGCGGTGTCCTGCTCATCTGGGTCACCTTGGTCATGGTGCCGCCGGAGTAGGTGAAGTTGGTGTAGCTGAGCCCGTGGCCGAACGCAAACCGGGGCCGCGTCCCGCTCTTGTTTAACCATCTGTAGTCAATGTACAGACCCTCGGTGTACGTATCTTGGGGCTGGTTCAGGAAGGCCTTGTTAATCAGCTTGGTCACGCTCTTGGGCATGTCATCCTCTCTCTTGGTGATGGAGTAGGGCAAATGACCGCTGGGCGAAACATCGCCAAAGACGACCTCGGCGAGGGATCTTCCTGCTTCCTGACCCGGCAAGTGAGCAATCAGGACCGACTTGACAGAAGGGAGAGAAATCCATCGCTCCAGTATCAGTGGTCCGACCGTGTGCGCCACGACGACCACGTTCTTGTACTTGGCAGCGGCATCTTGGACGAGCTGGTCTCCATTGTGCCAAGCAAAAAGGCCGGATGCATCTCGGTCGCCGTGATTGCCTTCGACGGTGTAGGTGTTCTCGCCAGCGTCGGACGTGATGAAGACGAGGGCGACGTCGTCGTCCGTGGGAGTGTCGATCCCGCTTGGAAAAGAGTCGGAATTGTAGAACTTGACGTCCTTGGCTCGTGCTTGGATTGCGGTGATGGGGTCGTCTAGATACATGTAATCAACGGTGCCCGATCCCCACCCCTGTCCCAGGGTTCCTTTGTTGCACTTTCGGTCGCCGCAGGCATTTGGACCGGCCGGGTTGGTTTTCGCTCCGGTGCCGAAGACTTCCAGCCGTCTCGATGTGCTGAGCGGTAGCAAATTGTCCGTGTTCTTCAGCAGAGTAATGGCGTCCTGGGCAACTTGACGTGCGATTATATCGTGATCAGCTTGAACGGGAACGAACTGATTGACAACCCGGATCGGCGAGTCGGGCACAGCAGCTGGGTAGAGCAAGCCCTTCCGCTTCCTGGTGTTGGTGTCGAAATTCGTTTCTGGAAAGTTCTTGTCTTGTCCCATCTGATACCACGCAGCTACGATGCGAGTTGCCATGTCGTTCAGCCTTTCCATGGGCACGGAGCCGTTGAGAACAGATCTGCTGAGCTCGTGCATCCAATAAGAATGACCAAACAGGGGAATTTGGGTGTCCCCGGGCATGTCCATGTCAAGCCCAGCGAGAGCTGACCCCACGCCAGACATGTGGGCGAGCCAGTCAGACATGACAAAGCCTTGGAAGCCGAGCTCATCCTTGAGCAGTCCGTTCAAGAGATACGGGTGTTGACTGCAGGCAGTGCCGTTGACCTAAGGGCTATCTGTCAGCGTCGTATCCTTTCAAGCAGAGACACTCGCCTGGCTGTGAACCTACAGCATTGTACGCGGTCATGACTGCTCCAACGCCAGCCCGAATGCCTTCTGCAAACGGCCACGCATAGAGCTCATGCAAGACACGATCATCTGATGGGACATGGTTAGGTACGTTTTGAGACAATGGCCAGGTCAGGACGGCACACGAACCTATGTTGGAGCTGTAACCGTATTGGAAAGGGTTGTACATGCGATACATTTCTTGCTCATTGCCAATCCAGTGCTTGATGGTCGCAATCACGCCCTGTTCCTGCACACCTTTGATGGTCTCGCGAGCAGCAACGGCTTGCAGACAGGGATCCGTGCCAAAGCCTTCCCAGCCACGGCCGCCTTTTGGCTTTCGGCCCATGGGCCCGACTGTTGGGCCAAGCCAGACATTGACGCCTTTGCCGCGAGCTTCCTTGCCAATGGCGACACCTCGTTGGTACATGAGCGTCTTGTCAAACGTCGCACCTGTCGTAACGCCGCCCGGAAAAGCCGTGACATGGTCCGCTTGACGTATGCCGCTCTGCCCATCGTTCAAACAGAGCTGTGGAAATCCAACTCGAAGCGCAGAGCCGGAGTTGCCATTGCAGTGTCTGCTCGCATGTTAGCCGGAAGCATTGTCCTTGAAGGGGCAAGTAGTGTCACAGAGCACAGCAGTTGAGCCGCAGAGATGTGTGAATGGCGGAAATTGTGTCGTGTACAGGATTCAGACTCACCCTGTCTCGGAGTATCAACATGCAAGCTCCCAAACAATTGCACTTTCATGCGGCATTGCAAGAAGAGAACTCACCCATGAATATGCCACTGCCACCAGTTATATTGGTCTTTTCCGCCAGAGTCATGGAGTCGACAAACGTCCTGGCCTTACGATAGCTCTCCTGCCAGTCTTTCGTCCACCCGCCATGCGGCGCTGGGTAGTAGGCGGGCACATAGTAGCCATCTGGAACGAAGGACTTCTGCTGAAAAGCCTCGGGAGTTGGGCGGGCGTCACTGTAAGCGATGATGCCGGCAATCAAAGCTGTTTTGCCAAATACTGCCACCATTGTTTCCCACGCTCAGGATGTCCCAATCTCTATCGCACGTGTGAATTTTGAGTTCGATTGGGTGGCCGGAGATTGGATGCTCGCGTATCGCGAATTCGAAGGTGCGAACAGGGCTTCCGCCCAGGCAGGGAAACACCAGGACCCTGATCATTATATAAAGGCGGGAAAGGCCACGGTGCAGGTGTCGCATGACGATTACATGGGACTACGGAAGCACATGGGTTTTAAGCTCCGCCCGAACTTGTGTCACAGCCTCCCAGGCTACGGCGGCGAAGAGTGGTAGAGTTAGAGTAGCATGCTGCCAAGATGTCGACGGTGGTGTGCCGCGCATGTGTATCATCGTGTACGCCCATGTACCATGTACGCGACAGCGTAGCCAAGGGTTTGGCCGGCCGCAGGCCGGCATGGGATCGCTGAAGAATGAATATGCTGGAGGGCGAGAGTTGTCCGCCGTCTGGATTTCCAGTGGGGTGGTGTAAGCCCGGCCATGTTGGCCTGGGACGACTAAATCGGACAGTCGAGGTTTCTGGAAGTTTAGTTTGTTAGGGCAGGAACTTGGAAGGCACAACAATGACACTGTGTGACATTGTGTAGGTACCTACTAGTAGTACACAGTCTACACACTGTTGACTGCACCCCTCCCAGTACCAGCTCGGTGGGTACTCGGTGCTCACTGCCTACTATGGACATGACAGTCATGCCGAGGCCACTTGTAGATGCAGCTGACTTCGGATCCTTGCGATCCGGGTGCGATTGTCCACAACATGAGCCGGCAGCATCTACACTGACATGTCGATCCATGGCTGACGAATGCCCCGTGGGTGACACCGTGGCACACACGACCGCTCAGCTGGCGACTTGGGGACTGGCTGTCGCATATGTTTACGTAAGCTTGTGCTTGGCTGCGGTAGGTTGGTGGAATGAAGCAATTACATTACTTTCCAATGCTTCCACGAGCTCCCATATACTACTACTTTTCATGTTTGTGTTCCCGTGCTGTGAATACAGAGAAATATGCCCGCCCGTGCTCGGCCACCCTATCATGTTACTGAACCACAACAGGGGACAGAAAGAGGCCTAAGGGCCCTAGAGAAGGCGTGGATAAACAAGCCATGGCTTAAAATTAGCATCATCGCCTTTAGGTGAATCTTCTTGCCCGCCAGCTGGCTGCTTAACGAGCTAATCGCCGCTGCCCGCCCCACATGGCCTGGATTCTCACTACTTGCTCAGTATTCCTGCTAAAGAGACGAAGACAAAGATCGATAGGGGGCCATTCAGACACTTCCGCTCTTACCTGCTGCGTCCCTGCATTGAATTGTTCCCGCTACCTTTCCCTCGACGAGATTCTCTGCCTGCTTCTCAGCACAGCTGGTGGACGCACCGCAGGGACAACGGGAAATCCATCTCTCCTCCCGCCGTCGAACCATCACCGAGCGATGACGGCAACTGCGCAACAGTACATCACTATGGATACGTCAAGGTCGCGAGCCAGCGTCAATGCTCGTCTATGCAAGCGTTTCGCCAAATCCCTCTTTGCCTTTGCTGCTGCCGCCGGCATCGCATTCGCCCTGCTCACGTTCGCACCCGAGAAACATGTACGGCACATTATCGAGACTGCCAAGGCTTAGGAAGCCCCTCACAGACCGAGTGCGATGTCCAAATGTCGTGCCTTCAGCGGCACCAATGAAGCTTGGAAGAAGTCGCAGCTGAAGTATCAACATCTGCGCGACGACAAGTTCACGTATGTGCCCCCGAGGTGCCGACGGCCACCTCTCAGCTTCTTGCACTAACCTATTGGGTTTTTTTTGGGGCCGATTACAGCATTGCAATACAGACCTATCGCCGGCCGAAAGAGCTGAACGATACTCTGCATGGCTTGTTGTTCGAGGAGATTCCCTCCCTGCAGGAGGTTGTCGTGATATGGAACGACCTGGAAGTCGCACCTCCCAAAAATTATGCATCCAAGCACGGAGTACCCGTTCGATATCGACATTCGCCCGTCAACAGCCTCAACCAGAAACTGTGGCCCGATGCAGCATACCAGACGCAGGCCATCTTTCTGTCCGATGACGACATCTTCTACAAGCCCAGGGATCTCGAGTTCGTGTTCCAGTCATGGCGCAAATTCGGACGACGCAGAATGACGGGGGGCTTCACCCGCTGCGCAGTTGAACTGTCCGATGGCAGGTGGAAATACACATTTTGTTCGACCAACGAGGCCAACAACTACTACAACCTGATTCTGTCGGGCCTGGCCTTTGCGCACATTTCCTTCTTGGACTGTTACTCCTCGGACGATGCCTTGACCACCAAGCTTCGTGCGTATGTCGACGAGCACTTCAACTGCGAGGACCTGGCCATCAACTATCTGGTTTCGATGCTGACGGGCGAGGGGCCGTTGCTTGTCAAGGGCAGAGACCCGTACGTTAGCTTTGTGCCCGAGAAGGGGATCAGCAGCAAGCCCGGCCACATGGAGGTTCGAGATCAGTGCCTGAACGACTTCAATGAGCTGTTTGGCTGTATGCCGCTGGTCAACGAGACGGCGCATATTGAGCTTGGCGTGATTCTTTCATGATGATTCGTGCCTTTTCTTCATTCTGCACAGAGACAGAGAGAGACTGTGTTTTCCCATTGCATTGCGCGGCGACCTTTCGATTCCATCCTGTTTACCCGTACCGCCAATTTTCTTCCTCTTTTCTTACCCCTATTGTTGTAATTGTACAGCCCGCCTGTAGGATCGGTCTCATTTCACTTTTCTCTCTGTATATATATTCATGCATAACCTTTGCGTGTGGTCCATACGCCTATTGAGAGGATCCTCTGCGTCTCGCTGAGCTGTGTTTTTTTCTTCTTCTTTTTCACCAGCTCTCACCGATTTTAGTACCATCACTTCTCCGATTGACGAGGATAATCACTTCTCCAATTGACGAGGATAATCACTTCTCCGATTGACGAGGATAATCCCTTCTGTTCCATAGAGGATACAGCATGTGGCTCAGATTCTTCACGGGGCATAGATTAGCGTCACCGAACGATGACTCTAGTTTTGTTCTTTTCCTGGTCGAGATCGAGTGGTTGGAGCGAGCGCTGGGCCTGCCGTTGTTGCCTCGACGGCTTGGAGTGATCGAGTAAGAGACTGCCTTGGAATGTGTGTAGAAAACGAACTCGAGGTCGGCGTCGGGCTCCGGAACTAGCAACGCGTGTTGTGGAACTGGAAAAGCCGCAGGAACGAAACAGGGGCACGCGGCAGATTCAATTACACCGCATTACGCATTACCGCATACATGTATGATGTGTATGGGCACTGGGTAATACAATACCTACCTGGTGCCTATGAGTGTGGGTCCCGAAACCACATTCCTCCTCCATCGCCCAATTGAGCACGGTATATCATGCATGTATTGTATGCATGCACAATGGAGCTGTTCCTGAAGGATGGCGCAACGACCTCTGCCGAAGATAGCGTGGACGGCATCAACTCCCAACTCCCGACTCTCGAGCACAACATCAACATTCCCAATCGGGACCAACAGTGTCGCATCGGTTAGCGGGCGGCGGGCGCAGCATTTTAGCCGTCGCAAGGGGGGCGATGAGCGCCGGCATATATGAACATGGGACGTGTACAAAACATGAGTTGCGTTCGCGACCCGTCCTCTGCGTCACGGATGCTGCGGAGAAAAAAAAAAGAGGCCGTTTTGTTTTCCCATTTTTTTCTTCATTTTTTTTGATACCACCTTGGGGAAGACAATTTAGGATTGGTTTCCTTTGCGCGTCTCAGGCGCGTCTTCCTGTCGCATAATGGGGGATTCGAGGCTTGAAAAACAGGAACAGGTGGACGGGACGGGGCGGCCGATTGAGGCGGATGTCGGGGTGACGGACGCGTATGTGGTTTCAGACAAGAATCTCCAGGTTCCTGCCCACCGAAGTTGTTCATGCATCGCTAACTGTAGACAGGTCTGATGCCGGGGAGGAATCAAGGATCCGTCTCAAGATGGACCTGGGGCTCATCCCGCTCATCAGCTTACTCTATCGTGAGTGTGGGGAGACGATGCCGCCTATCCGAACCTTGGAACGTCGCAAGTTCCTGATCAGAGACTAATTTTTCTTTTTGGAAGTTCTCGCTTTTATTGATCGCGCAAATATTGGTAAGCATGGTACAAGATGACATTCATCACCGCCATGTCCTCCAAAGGGTTTCCCCAATTGTCTGCCAAAACCTGTGAAACTAACTAACCCAAAAATTAAAAAATCAATTAAAAAAATCAAAAAATCAAACAGGCAACGCCAAAATAGCCGGCCTCGAGAAGGACCTCAACCTCCACGGCTTCGATTACAATGCCGCCCTCTCCGTCTTTTACGTCTCCTACATCCTCTTTGAGCTTCCCTGCAACGCGCTCTGCAAGTATGTCGGGCCGGGATGGTTCATCCCCGCCACAACGCTCGGGTTCGGCATCCTCACCATCTGCAACGCCTTTGTGACCGACTTCTCCACCTTGTGCGCCGTGCGGTTCCTCCTCGGCATCTTTGAGGCGGGCATGATGCCGTCGCTGGTGTTCTTCCTGTCGAGGTGGTACCGCCAGAGCGAGCTGACGTTCCGGGTGTCGCTCTTTATTATTTCGGCGTCTCTGGCCGGCGCGTTTGGCGGGCTGTTGGCGTCTGCGATTTTGCGGCTGGATGGGTTCGGGAGCGTGCATTCGTGGAGGATGATTTTTGCTATCGAAGGTATGTCGTCGGTTTACCCCTTTATCCCTTCACCCTTTACCCGCCAACCCGCTCCTGCAAGGCAAAAAGAATAAAAAAAAAACCCCTCTCATCCCGGCAAGGGGGAGAGTGAGAGACACAGAGAGAGAGAGCAACAAAGAGAGAGCATCTTACTAAACAAACGGCCGTGTGGACTTGAACAAGGCATCGTAACCTGTGTCGTCGCCATCATCTGCTTTTTTGCTCTCCCCAATGGCCCCGAAACCGCGCCGTGGCTATCGGCTCGAGAAAAAGACATCGTCATCCGAGGCCTCAAGTCGGATCGCATGGGCACGGCGGAGCTTGTGGACCAATTCAGCTGGAACAAGATACGCGTCGGCATCTGCAATCCGGTCGTGCTGTCCACCTCGATCATCTTCCTCCTCGACTGCATCACGGTCCACGGCGTCTCCTTTTTCCTGCCCACCATTGTCAAGACCATCTTCCCCAAGCACACCGTCGCGAGCCAGCAGCTTCTCACGGTGCCGCCGTACCTCGTTGGCGCCATCGCCTGCGCGGCAACGAGCTACGCCTCGTGGCGCGTGAACCGCCGGGGCATCTTCATGATCCTCTGCGCGCCGCTCACCGTCGTCGGATACGCCATGTTTCTCGCCACGAGGGACCCCGGCGTGCGCTACGGCGCCACGTTCCTGCCGTTCCTCGGCATCTTCACCTACGGCGCGTTGACAAACTCGCACGTCGCCGCCAATGTGGTCTCTGATACGGCAAGGGCCTCGGCCATTGCCACCAACGTCATGCTGGGAAACGTCGGTGGCTTGATCTCCACGTGGGCCTTTGTGTCGACCGACGCGCCGAATTATCGCATCGGGAACGGGCTGAACCTCGCCGCGCAGGGGACCATTTCCCTGATCGCCACCGGCCTGTATTTCTGGATCAAGAGGGATAACAGGCGCAGGGAGAGTGCGGATGTCGCGGCGGAGCTGGAGGGGAAGACCGTGCAAGAGATTCAGGAGATGGACTGGAAGCATCCCGAGTTTCGATGGAAGATGTAGACATGCAGACGAGGATATAGAGATGTCTTTTTTTTTTATATTGTATCCCAATTCATCGCAATGGTGCCTCAGCAGAACTTGAAAAGTCAGCATTGCGTCGGTGTCCAATGATCTTGGTGTGCAGAAGAGCGGTGTGCAGTTGGTAAGGAATCCACGGCGTATGCTTTTCCCAACGTGTCCACAGGACAGTCCATGAGGTTGGTTTTTTTTGCAAAGTGGGAAAATGCGCACCTCGGCCTCCATCTTCCCTGATCACGCTTAGAAGATGGATGCGCCCAACGCTGCACGATGCGAGCCTCTGTTTCTCGGATCGACGCTCGACTGGTTGCCATCTACCTACTGTCCACCCACCTCGCCAGTTCGCACTCACTTTGCCGTCTACAAACAGACTAGGTTCTCGTACACACGTACCACGGCTCACACGTACCACGGCTATCGCGGCAGCGCATCTCACTCATCCCCTGCCCTTGGCACAAGGAAGAGAAGGGGAAACGTAAAAGGCGCGCCCCTAGGCATGCCGAGTGGCCTCCTTCGGGCAACTCCTGCCGAGCCGGGATTCGGCTCTCTGCTCCTCCATCATGGCCGATTCATCCAGTTGGCCGGCACCACCGTCGACGTCGAGACCGCCACTGCTGTTGGCCTCGGCAGCGCATGTCCAACAGTATTTCGGCAAACGCAAGAGGTGCCGAATCTAAAATTAACAGCAGCCCTGTCCCTGCGGCGCGGGGTCGAGGTCGTCGATGACGGCCACCTGGCAAAAGGAATGCCGAGGCTTCGTTTATTTCACGGTACTCGCCCGAGGCGTCAAGGCCAGACCAACGCAGATGTTCTTCTGTCGTCGACGACCCCATCATGTCGGTGTGCCAGCGAGAGGCGACCATAAAAGCTTACTTCATTGCCACCTTGGGGAAGAATGTGAGTGCCAGACGGAGAGTTGAGCCAGGATAGTGCCGTTTGTTCTTCTACATACGCCCCTTTGCGCGTGGTCTAGAGCAGAAACCTCTTCAATATTTCCTGTTGGTTGGTGTTGTGGCCCTGTTCTCGTCGTCGTCGATACAAAGGATATCTTGCAGTATGTTGTTCAAATCTCTCTTTGGCTTTGCTATTTCGGCAGCAGCCAACCCAATGGGCAGCGTTGAGGACTATGCCAGGTCTCTCCACGTTAGAGCCGGTAAGTCATGCTGCCTTCCTATTCCCTTCATCTTGGCTTTACGCCTCGTTCATCACCCCCTTTCCCTTCCCCTTTATTCACCACCGCATCTCTTCGTTCAGCATGAGGTGTTAAAAAGCCATCACAGATGCCGTGTCCGCACAGGACTTCTCCAACATCAAGTTCTACGTTCAGCACGCCGCAGCCGCATACTGCAACTACAATGCTACAGCAGGCACCGACGTTCTTTGCGACAAGAACGCCTGTCCCCTCGTGGAGCAAAATAAGGTCACCATTGTGGGATCTGTTGCGTATGTCTCCTTCGACCCAAACATCAAACCCCCCTTCCCTTTCCTCAACACAGGCATTGACAGGCACTCCCTCCACACCCTCGATATAGCGGCGATGTCACCGGCATAGGCATCTACGTAGGCTTAGACCAAGTTCGCCAGGAAATCGTGCTCTCCGCGCGCGGAAGCGATAGTATCCGCAACTTTGTCACAGACATCATCTTCTTCTGGCATGTCTGCCACTTCGGAAGCAACTGCAAGGTCCATGCCGGCTTCTCCAAGGCCTGGAGGGAGGTCCGGGACGAAGTCGTGGGCATCATCAACAGTGCGCGCGGCGCTTACCCCAACTATCGCGTCGTCGTGACGGGCCACTCCCTCGGCGCCGCGGTGGCGGTCCTCGCCGCGGCGGATCTCCGAAAGGACGGCATCACCGTGGATATCTACACGTATGGATCCCCGCGTGTCGGCAACGACCATTTCTCAGACTGGATGGACGCGCAACCCGGTGGCCACTGGCGTGTCACGCACGGCAAGGATCCTATCCCAAAGCTGCCGCCCCTCGCCTTCGGTTATCGCCACATGTCGCCCGAGTACTGGCTTTCGGACGGAGGATACGAGGCGGACTACCCGATCGGCATGGTCAAAGTGTGCGAAGGAATCGCCAGCACGTCGTGCAACGCGGGCACGTCTGGCATAAATGTTGGGGAACACTTGCACTACTTGGGTGACACGTCTGCGTGTTTCGGAAATCCGCTGAGGTGGAAGAGAGCTGGTTTCTTCAGCCCGGAGCTGGAGCAGCGCCTTCGCGACTGGAGTCGGCAGGATCAGGAGTTTGTGAAGAACAGCAAGTCCAAGTCTTTGATGCAGAGCACGAGGACCTGATGAAAGCACTTTGGACGTTACGTTAAGACATGTAAGCATTTGGGAATGGGAAGGACGGGAGAGAGTTATGGGATCTAGGTTTAGGTATAGATTCCAGGTATGTCGGTGTCCGGCAGGGAGGAAACTACATACATCCGTGGTCCACAGAAGAAGAAAGAAAAGATGGAAAAGAAAACAAGAGGCGTCTATACACATCACACCGAGCTGCTCCCCCTCAGTCCATGCCCTCCGTGATCATACCCTGCGCATTAGGCACTCCAACGAGAATAGTGCCCCTCGGCACCCTCACGGCCTTGACCTTCATGCACCCAAACACGTTGACCTCCTTGATTTTGGGACACGCGCGGAAGATGCACCCAAGCACATAGTCCGTCACCTCCTCACAGAAGCTAATCTCCAGCCTCCTCAACTCGGGGTACACGGCCGTCTCGTGGAAGACGTGCTCAAAGGCCTGCTGGGAAATGTGCCGACAGGCATGGACGTTGAGATGCACCAGCTTCGAGCCGGAGTGCGCCATGAGCGCCTTGAAGCCCTCGCTGCAGAGGCCGACGTGGCCGTCGTTGTCGCGCGGGCGGGCGGCGTCAATGTGCCGGCATTTCTGGAGGTCCACCTCGTGCAGGGGCGGGTTCGGCCAGTCGTTGAACAGGTTCGCGAAGCCTTGGTCGGTCATGGCCTCGCTTTCGGTGATGCGGAGCTTGCGCAGGGAGTGGCATGAGTCGTGGATTGCTTGCAGCACGGCGTCGTCGGCCGCGGGGACGACCTTGAGGGAGAGCGTTTTGAGGTTGGGCCCGATCTTGGAGACGACGGACGTGATGGACGCTGAGGGTAGCGAGTGCTGCAGCTGCAGGCCGAGGTGTTCCAGGGCGGACAGGTACGCAATGGACTCGACGCCCTTGGCCGTGAGTTTCTGGTTGTTTTCGATCTTCAGGCGCGACAGGCTGGGGCAGTGAGTCGCCATCACGCCGATCGTCTCATCGCCAAAGTGTTTGTCTGTGTAGTAGACTTGGACGGCCTCCAGGGACCGGCCCTTGTTCTCGAACAGTTGGTGCCACTTCTCCTCGCTGAGGAGGTTGGCCCCGTGCAGGTAGAAGCTCGCGAGGGCAATATCTCGGGACAAGAGGTAGTCCATGACCTCGTCCTTGAACTGCACGGCGCATCGGGCCTTGAAGTGACGCAGTTGAGGTGCAACCTGAAATATGCTGATGTAGTCTTGGACGCCCAGGTTTGCACCATCGTAGATCTTGATGCTCTCCGTCGTCGGCTGCGCAAAGAGCGGCAGGGTCTCCGGGCGGAGAAGCCTTCTCTTGGAGAAGATGCGGGCGATTTTGTCGACGAGGTGCTCGGGCAGGTCCCCCAGGCTTTCCGCCATGTCGACATTCTTGGCCAGCGTCTGCACGCACAGCGTCGCCAGACTCTTTGCGCCGACGTCACCGTCGAGAATGCGACTCTGCATGCTGCGGCGGGAGCCTACTCCGCCGGTCTGCTTTCTTGGCTTCTTCTTGGGCTGCAGTCCTTGCCGCTCTTTGGCGACCTCTCGACCGCATGGCGCGCAGAGGAGGCCGCCGTCGGGCCCGGCGACTGAGTAAGGGGTGACGGTGAATCTCTTGTCGCAGATGGCGCAGTTTTCCATCTGGCCTGGTAGCGGCGCATGATGAGTCTGGAAGAGGGCGTGGGCGGCCTCGTCCTCGTCATCCGAGTCATAGTCGCGCTTCTTCCGCTTCTTGAAAGATTTGCTGGCCTTGATCTTCTCGATTGTCTTTTGCTCTGCTCTTCGCCTCTTGGCCGTATGGGTACCGGCGCCGCTGCGGGCGGGAGACGGCTGCTCACCGGCTATGCTTGATTCAGCAGCAACGGCTTCAGCTTGATCACCTGGCAATGTGTCTCCATCTCTGCGAGCACGATTGTTTGCTTGTGCTCGTCGCAATTCTGCCTCATCGCGAATTTGTCGGGCTGAGATGTTGTGTGACTAAGTCCACTGTGAGCAACAGAGAAATTTGGCTGTCAGTTTTGTTCTCGATGGGGAAGGACGACGAACAGCTAGGAAGTCTGTCAGGGCCGATTGACTAGTATTCTTCATGTTAGGTCGGGTTTTCAATGGGCAGAGGGCGAACATCATCTTACGGCCCCGTGATATTTCGAGTCGGCCTTAGAGGCTCGTCATGGTTTTGAGTCTGTGTTCGCCTTCGACGAACCCTGTGGGAGTAATCTGTAAGCTCATGAGATTTTTAAAAATGCAGCAGACTATTCAGAGTAGAAGAAAAAGGAGCGGAAACTTACATGATCTGAAGCAGCCTGGTCTGTAGAGCACCTTCGTCAAGTGTCTCTTTCTGTCTCTTTCTGTATCTTCCGCACTATGGGCTGGAGATGACGGTCCTGAACTGTACGCAAAAATATCTGGGAAAAGTGGCAATGAAGCTGGGTCATCTGGGGCGTTGTCCTGCACTGTTTGTTGGCGCCATTTTCCCACCAGCTCATGGTTTTGCTTTTTGCCCCGGTCAAACGACGACGACACGACGTCACTGTGTTTATCGGACGATGCTCACTGTGATCCACTTGTGCTGACCAGTCTTTGTGCCCTGCATGACTCTGTGAATGTGTCCTTGTTTCGCCCAGCTCGCACTGTGGGTGGTGCACGTTGCCGTGTAGAATGTAGGGAATGCATGAATGCTTCCACAGTGCGTCATGTGCACAGACTGTCTCTTTGGAATCCTGGCCCCTGCCACGTGATTTCGTGTTAATTGGAAACGCGGGTGGCGCCTTACGTCTCCAGACACTGTGTGTTGGTGCCAAAAGTATCGGATGACTGAACGAGAGGAGGAGAAAAGCCCAGCTGGCCGGCAGTGGCAACTTTCTGCCCCTTGCGTTCCAGAGGCTCTCTCTACCTGAGCGGAGAAAACTGGTTCAGCCCATGACCAGACAAAAGCTTGTGGATTTCCTTGCTCTTTTTGCTGTACACAGATTCCCGACGACTAGAATTGGGCGACGGCCGAAGCAGAGGGCAGTGTGAACGAACGACTGTCGGGTGATCTATCACAATCCCACAATCGAAAAGCAGCGGATTTTTTTTTGTCAACGCACATAGCCTCATCATAAACGGCAGCAGCACAAAGCGGAAAGAAGTAGAAAAAACTCATTTAACGACAACCATGCCTCGTGGACGTCGTTCTCTTCAAGTAGACGTACCAGCTTTGTCCCCAAATGCCGGTGAGTATCTTTTTTACTTCTTTGAGAGCATATGCTCACGGAAAGAATGTGGGCTGACCAAAGATAATCTCCAGATGTGAGCGGGCCTCGGCGAACAAGGTCTGCCTCCTCCAAACCTACGGTTGCCATTGAAGTCGTTGTTTCTGGAAATCCTCCACTACCGGCAAAAAGACCGAGAGGCAGACCAAGCCGTGCGTCCCTTCTAGCCAGTAACGCAAGCTCTGTGGCGTCATCACCAGCACCACAAGCGATTTCCAAAACACGCAATCGAGGAGCGGCAGAAATCGGTGGTCTTTCTGTCTCGTCCGCATCAACACCAGGGGACTTTTTCTCCGATGGAGAAATATCGACGCCAGCAACGAGCAAGGTCCCTACGCCCGTCACTGCCGAAGCATCCGCCTCCTCGAAACCTCTTCAGCCCAGCGCTTCTTTCGAGGTAAGACTGCCGAGCAGGGCAGATGATAATGGTTTTGCGACGGATCGAGCATTACGGAATAGCATCTACTCTTTGAACCCAGTCCCAGGGAAGAAAATAGTTGAAATAATCGATTCGGAAGACGACGAAGACGATGATTTCTCGTCCGATCTGAGGCGAGATGCTAAAATTGCTCGGAAATGGCAAGAAGAAGAATTTTCAAAAGCAGAGGATGATGTGCTTCCCAAGCAAATAAGCAACCGAGCATCCGCAGGGGAAGCCCTCTCATCTCCTCTGCCCACTTGCAACACTCCCAAGAGGCACAGAGCTTCAAGTCGCTCGTCTTTCCAACTTCGTCCGCCAGCCAAAAGGGCCAGAACGATTTCTGATTCCGAAGGGTCTTCACTTTCAGGCATTGAGACGGATGATACTGCCGCGGCGATTGCATACGCACTAGAATCCGTTTATGACTCCTCAGAGGCAAACGAGGAGCCACCTCCAAGGAGGAAAAGAGCGCCACTGCCCAAACGCAGAAGGTTATATGGAGGAGCCCGTGCCAGAAGAGAGCTTGCTGGCCGCGGTCGATCTCGCGCGATTGTGATTGAGGACTCGGGAGATGAATTAGACGCTCAGCAAGACGAAGTGGCCAGTGTGGTTTCCGGAATGTCAGCGGTCTCCCGGCTGGCTTCTGATGCCAGTTCTTCGGTTCTGAGTGACCCTGAGGAAGCTGGAGCTATCCTTCAGACGATTGCGGCCCAGCGTCGAGCTTATCGACCGGGCAATAGACAGCGCTCCAAAAAGGAGCGTGGTCGTCTTGAAACTCACCATCCCGAAATCCTCACTATGTGGGACGACTTGGAAAAGATGGCAAAAGTCAACGCTGGCAAAGCCGAGCAACCCAAGACTATTTCGCGCCAACTGAAGCCTTTTCAGCTCGAGGGTCTCGCTTGGATGAAGGAAATGGAAAAGACAGACTGGAAGGGCGGCTTGCTCGGTGATGAGATGGGACTCGGAAAAACGATTCAAGCCGTTTCGCTCATCATGTCCGACTATCCGGCCAAGCAACCATCCCTGGTTCTTGTTCCCCCGGTCGCGCTGATGCAATGGCAGTCCGAGATCAAGTCTTACACAGACGGCACACTCAAGACTTTTGTCTACCACGGAACGAACCAAAAGGCGAAGACCATGACTGTCAAAGAACTCAAAGCCTACGACGTGATCATGATGTCGTATAACAGTCTAGAATCAATGTATCGAAAACAGGAGAAGGGATTTAAACGAAAGACCGGTATACACAAAGAGAAGAGTGTTATCCACTCCATCAAGTTCCACCGGATCATCCTAGATGAAGCTCACTGTATCAAAACCCGAAGCACAATGACAGCCAAAGCTTGCTTTGCCTTGCAGACGAATTATCGCTGGTGTCTGACGGGCACGCCTTTGCAGAACCGAATTGGAGAGTTCTTCTCCCTGATCAGATTTCTCAACATCCGACCCTTTGCGCTGTACTTGTGCAAGCAATGTCCGTGTTCCACGCTTGAGTGGTCAATGAATGAGGAGAGCCGCTGTTCTCATTGCCACCACGCGGGTATGCAGCATGTCTCCGTTTTCAACCAGGAGCTTCTGAACCCGATTCAAAAGTTTGGCAATCTGGGGCCTGGTCGCGAAGCATTTCGAAAGTTGCGCCTCATGACTGATCGAATCATGTTGCGCCGACTCAAGAGGGACCACACCGACTCCATGGAGTTGCCTGTGAAGGAAGTTCACGTCGACAGACAATTCTTTGGCGAAGAAGAGAACGACTTTGCCAACAGCATCATGACGAATGGACAGCGCAAGTTTGACACGTACGTGGCACAGGGCGTGCTCTTGAACAATTACGCCAACATCTTTGGTCTCATCATGCAAATGCGTCAAGTGGCAGATCACCCTGATCTGCTGCTGAAGAAGAACGCTGATGGAGGCCAGAATGTTTTGGTGTGCTGCATCTGTGATGAGCCGGCCGAAGATACGATCCGAAGTCGATGCAAGCACGACTTCTGCCGGGCCTGCGTCTCTGCTTATGTCCAGTCCACGGACACGCCCGACTGTCCGACTTGCCACATCGCACTGTCCATCGATCTGGAGCAGCCGGAGATTGAGCAGGACGGGGCTATGGTCAAGAAGAGCTCCATCATCAACCGGATCAAGATGGAGAACTGGGTTTCATCCTCCAAGATCGAACTGCTTGTCCATGACTTGCACAAACTCCGCTCAGACAACGCCTCTCACAAATCCATCATCTTTTCACAGTTCACAACCATGCTCCAGCTGATTGAGTGGAGGCTCCGACGGGCTGGCATCACGACCGTGATGCTTGACGGCAGCATGACTCCGGCGCAACGCCAGGCCTCCATCGAGCATTTCATGACGAATGTGGATGTGGAATGCTTCTTGGTCTCACTCAAGGCCGGCGGCGTGGCCCTCAACCTGACGGAAGCCTCGAGGGTGTTCATTGTCGATCCGTAAGTTGCCCTCCAGAATGTTGAGTGCACGTATGTATATATATATAAATTTAATACTGGAACGTTGGTCTCACTAAATCTTTCTTGCATTGCAGATGGTGGAATCCCGCCGCAGAGTGGCAGTCCGCAGACCGATGTCATCGCATCGGCCAGACTCGACCTTGCATCATCACGCGACTGTGTATCGAGGATTCGGTCGAAAGCCGGATGGTGCTCATTCAGGAGAAGAAGACGAGCATGATCCATTCGACCATTAATGCGGACGACAAGGCCATGGAGAGTCTGAGTCCGGAAGACATGCAGTTTTTGTTCAGAGGGACCTGATGACTGGTGTTGCTGCCCCCCCCCCCCCCCCCCAACCCCCTTTTTTTTTTTTTCTTTTTTTTTTTTCGTGTTGTTTTCCTTCTCAAATGTAGCTCGGCGTTGCAACAGCCAAGAGTTGAATCTGCAGCCTGGGTCATCATGTGTCTGCCATGAATGGAATACGGGGTGTTCTAAAGGTCAGGAGCTGTCAGGGGGCGAGGTAGCCGGACATTGATGTGCTTTCCTTTTCCCCTTTTGCCTTTTTCCCCTTTTCCTTTTTTATTTGTCCTTTGTCCTTTGTCCTTTGTCCTTTTTCTTTCTTTTCCTTTTTCGTCTAATGTTTGGAGTAGAAAAATATAAAACTTGTTCATGCTACTGCCATTTCTTTTTTTAAAAATTTCCCACATGACCGCACCTTGACAGCCCTCCCACACCGACGTGGTGACTCACAAACCGAACTTGGAACAGCCGGTCCACCACCCCTCCTCTCCCCACCAAAAAAAAAAGAAACAAAATAAAAAAACAAAATGAAAATGAAATAAAATATGTCATGCTAGCTAGCCACGGCCCAAAGCCATCCACGAACCAAGCAAGACTGACTGACTGACCGAAAAGGAGAACCCAGATGACGTGACAACTTCTTTTCATGAGACGAACAGGAACGCAAGAGCGTGTAATTTTTCAGAGTGTTTTTTTTTTTTTTTTTTTTTCTTCGGTCCCACGAAACTTGGGTTGCTGCTCGGACTATCAACGACGTGGTGTGTAGTCAGCAAGAGCAGCCTTAGTGATGTGATCTTGGTCTCCGAACGTGCGATCAAAAGCATGATTCCCCCCTCCCACCCGCCTCCACGCCTCAAGATGGTCCCCGGAAGAAATGATCGTGATGGCCTCCTCCCCATACCTCACATCTTTCTCATCTACAACATCATGTTCATTTATTCCCTGACTTTTTATTCGTTTTTTTTTATTATTTTCTCTCGTATTTTTTTTATACTTATTTTGTATATTTTTTCCTCCACCTCCTCTCAACAGAGCCCGTCTCACATATGCAATCCGTGTTCTGATAGTTCCCTACGGGAGGCATGGTCCTCCCACCAATCTTCCCTATTCAAGCCCAAAACTTTTAGAATATCATCATGAAGTGTTTCTCGGAGGCGGCTACGAGGCATGAATTCGGGTGCAAGTTTCCCTGGAAACGGCAAGGAACGTGCTCGTTGGCGGTAGCAGATTGGGTGTGTGCCGTGTTTGGCAGCGTGAGTGAGAAAAAGCACGTGGGTGTGTGGAAGGACGGGTGGAGATGCGTCGAGGGCCGGCCATGGGACGTGTTTAGAGCTTCTGCATGGCAGCAACGTCGGTGGACTGGACGTAATCCTCAAACTCCTGGATCTGCTCTTCCAGGTCGCCCAGGGAAACCTTCTCGTCCTCGACGACGAGGTTGATCTGCAGCTTCTTGATACCAAAACCGACGGGGACGAGCTTGGAAGCACCCCAGACGAGGCCATCCTTCTCAATGCTGCGGACGGCTTCCTCGAGAGCCTTCATGTCGGTCTCGTCGTCTAAGTTGGTGCTGTTAGCATATGTTCTGAAACGAACAGACGCGGGCTTTACAGCGTCTTTTTTTTTTTTTTTCGATCCTTCTTTTTGCAACTTACCCCATGGCTTCACGTCAAGGGTGACGACAGACTTGGCAATGGTCTTGGGCTTGGCCTCCTTCTTCTTGCGGTACTCAGCCAGACGCTCCTCACGGACACGGGCAGCCTCGCCATCCTCCTCGTCGTCGGAGCCAAACAGGTCGACGTCGTCGTCGTCGTCGTCAGCCTCGGCGGCGGCAGGAGCTTTGGCGGGGTTCAAGGTGAGCTCAGAGGTCTCGGGGCCGTAAACGGTGTAGGGCTTGCTGGCATCGCCGGAGAGGTTGGCGAACTCATCCTCAAAGGTAGCGATGTGCTTGTACCAGCGAGCGGCGTGGGGGAACTTCTGGGCATCGGGGCTGGACGCCAAGGCTTTGAAGCAGGCGACATCAGCCTGGGTTGCAGAGTATCTAATGAAGACCGAGAGAAAAAAAAAATTGTTAGCCAACACCTTTGATCGGTTGATCGGTTTTTCGTAGCTGCGAAGCCGTTTTGGTCCCAAGGACTGTGGGTGCAACATGTGATGGCGGTTGGAGGGTTTCAGGCCAAGTAGCTGTGCTGTGAAGCTTGTGAAATGTCACAAAGCCTCAACGCTATTCATGGCTTCTCAATACAGTGCGTTGACAGAGTCGAGAAAAACACGGAAGCATAGGTGCTTTGAAAACGCCTCTTCCTCTCATACTTTGCGTCGGTCTCGCCAACAAACCCCCACTCCCGGCCCGCCACAAACGCAGCACAGCACACCAAAATTGCTTAGACAAGGAAGAAGAAGAACAGAAACAGAAACGGCACAAAGCAACGTCGTCAACATACCCAGCGATATAAGAGCGAGTCTGAAGCCAGTTGTTGAGAACTATCCGATCGGCATGGTCAGTCAACATTCTACTCTTTGGCTTCAATCTCCTCTTCCTCTTCCCCGTCTTCCTCCTCCTCCTCCTCCTCCTCCTCCTACTCCTCCCGCTCCATAACCCAAAAACAGTGTGTTATCACGAGTCTTGGCCGGCACCGGAGAGAAGTCACCACCCAAGGCAATCATTTGTGCGTGCGCAGAGGAACAAAAACTCACGGGTCAGACCAGCATCGGACAGAAAATCGGTGAAACCCATTGTGGCTGTTGTGAAAGGAGAAATCGAGCGACCGCGAGAGAGTGTGTGAGTAAGGGCGAACAAAGTCGAAGCAGCTTGACGGGTTGGGATGGAGTGGAAGGCGGATGAATTTCTCGGAGAAGAGGGTCGTGAGGTTCAAGTGCACAGAGAGGGGGGATATTATTTTCACGGGCCCCACTCGCCTTTTCTGCGTTGGAGGGGTATCGCCCTTTTCATCTCTTTCTTTCTTTTTTCTTTTTTTCTCTTTTTTTTCCCGCACCGTTCGGCGTTTACCCATCTACATTATGCGCCTCAGGCATCAAACTCCTGTCATCACATCACCAATGACGCACAGGCTCCCCACGCTCACAAGCCTACAGTAGGATGTGTAGAGAAATAGACAGACGAGTTCTGTGCTCTGCCTGCGTAGCGGACTCGTTCTACCAAGTCACTTGTCATCTGGTATCTTCCACCCGTTCAGGATAATGCTCGGTGAGCCCTGACGAACAGCCGACAGGACCGGCGGCTGTTGTCTGGGCGAGCCAACGGTCAGGCGCCAAGTGCAAATACCTACCCAAATGATCCACAGCCTCACAGGTAGCCGTTGGTTTCGATGTCAATCATCATATGGTGCGTCACACAGACTCACACTGTAGTACACCGTCGAAGCACGTGCCTTATGTGAAGCTTCCAAGTACATTTCGCAAATTCGTTAAAACATGATATCAGCTGCAGTCAATAGGATCAGTGCATCGGTTGCGAGTCGGCTATTATAACAGTGTCTAAATGCATCTATAGAGGTCTCTGCTCTCTAATCGTTACAATTAGATTTATGTAATAGGTTTTTTTTTTTTTTTTTTTTTTTTTTTGGTTAACGCGGCTTCTTTCAATTCCTCTCATTTCTTCCATATCCAACAGGAAACAAAGAACGAACAAATGAATCTTTCCCCATCCCCTATGAACAGATTTATGTCCGAATGAAAACAACCGCCGAAGGAACAGCAGTCACAAGTTTTCCTACATGTTCAAAAGGGCCTTGGCTCCGGGCTCGCTGCACACATATAGGACATCGTGCGAGTTGGAGAAACCGTTGAACTGGGTAGCCGAGCACTTAGTATAAGCACCCATGTCCTCAAAGTAGAGCCAGTCGCCGACATCCAAGATGGAGTTGAACCGGATGCTCTCACTGATCCGGTCAATACCATCGCATGTAGGCCCCCAAACCGAGTACTCGACCCCATCACCTGCGCTGCAGGGATGGGCCGCGGCCGTGTTGTAGAGCGTACGCCCATTGGCACGGAGGATCTTAGCCACAGGATGCTGATGATCAAAGATGATGCTGGAGAAGTTGCCGTAAACTCCGTCATTCACATATACCATGTAGCCTTTGCCATCGAGGGTTGGATCCTCAACGGTGCGGCGGGCAATCACATTGCAAGCAATGGTGAAAGCCGTGGATACGTAGTATCGGCCAGGTTCGGCAATAATGTCCACGTTGTTGCCAGCGGGGAAGAACTCATCCAAAGCATCTCCAAGGACACCGGCCATCTGCTCAAATGTGTCTCCGCAGAACCCTCCACCGACGTCCAGGGTGCGCATGGCATAGCCAAGCTCAGCGCCCTGCTGAAAGACGGTATGGGCATCGCGGACAGCTTTGTAAAAAGCCAAGGGGTCGGAGGCACCTGATCCAACATGGAAGCTCACACCCACGACATTGAGCCCAAGGTTCTTGGCCAGCGCCAGGAGGCCGTCCGTCGTGTCCATAGCAGCGCCAAACTTCATGCTGAGACGACAGAGGCTGGAAGTATCGTCTGTCGTGATGCGCAAGAACAACTCGGCCTCGGGGTAAAGCTTGGCAGTCTTGTACAGCTCGTCGGCATTGTCGAATGTCATGCGCGCGACGCCAACAGACTTAACGAAACGAACGTACGAGTTCGTCTTGCATGGCTGAGCATAAATGATGCGTTCAGGCCTGATTCCCATTCCGAGAACCTGCTCAATCTCGCCCTTGGAGGCACAGTCAAACCCTGTGCCGAGCTCAGCCAATAGGCGGATGACCTGAGGGTCGGGGTTGCACTTGACCGCTGAGAAAAAAATTGTTAGGGCTGAAGTCAAATGAGTCCGGCGTCTGCGAGAAGGGCAGGCAGGTTGCTTGCTTACCATAAAACGGCTTGACACGGGGCAAGTTCTTCTTCCATCGAATATGTTGGCGGTAGACGTCACCTAGATCAGCGACAAAGAATGTGTCCTCGTCGCCGGGCTCACAGAGCTCATGGTCAATGGATTCCACGCGCTTGCGGAGGGCGTTGCCGATTAGCTGCTTGGGATCAACCGCAGCATGCTGATGATGAGTATAGTCCGCTAAGAGCGGTTTTTTCATTAACATATGATTAACATTTTGGTGGTGGTTGTCGAGGATAGCCGTTGCCATAACCATATCCCTAAGTTGATGTCCCAAGGGGAATAAATTGTCTGGAGAACTTGTTGTGGGTTTCGAGAACGAAAGACTCGAGGTATATGCTGAATGCCTAGCTGTCGTGTGGCCGAACTTGACGACGAGTTGCTAGAGGCAGACAACAAGTGCTCAGAGAACTTCCGAGGAGAAATGAAAAGTCGACAGAGCTGGTTCAGTTGTCTGGAATATATATGTATGTATATATGTGTTTAATGCAAGTATGACTCTTTACCCAGATTTACTGAGCAAGGCAAGTTCTAGGGAGGTCGGAACGGAAAGCAGGCTGTTCCTTCGGTGGACTGGCGAGGCCTCCTCGACTCTTCCTCGGTAAGAGGAAGAACCCCAGGGATCCTCCTATGCGGCAGCTGATAGACTTCTGAAGCCGGTCGGGAATGGGGCTGAAACAACAGTTCGCCGAACAGCAACAGAGCCTCGAGAAGCTTAGTAGCTCTCAGCAGAGAGAGTGGGAGGAGGGATGGCGTTGATGATGTGGGCAGTCTTTCGAAGACTGAAATCTTGATCACTGACAAAGCTTACGGCCCGGGAAGCCGTGGCGGAGTCGTTTGCCTTTGAAAAGACCAAAGGCTGGTCAAAGGGGAGAATTTGCTGTGGTAACAGGGGCGTGAAACGAAACTCTATTTGCATGGCACAAGTCAGCACTATGAAGGGGTATAAAAAAAAAGAGAGAAAAGAAAGGAAGAGGGAGGGGGTGGCTATGAAGAGTCAATCCATTGCGACCACACACTCCCTGACCCCGAAAAAAAAAATCTGCTCGGCTCGGCATCAGGTCTCGAGTCTCGAGCAGGCAGGAGGAACCAGGGCGCAACCTCTGGCCCGTCGCGCCAGGACAATGACTGGCCGGCCAAAAAAATTGTGATGTGGTGGCCAAGTTGGCGGATGGCCGACGGACGGGTTCTCGGAATCGGAAGGGCTGTGCCGTGGCACGGATTGGTTGGGGATTATGGTGTCACAGAAGAAGCGGCCAGTGGCCGAAGCGAGACTAACCTGGGAGACAGGATTCCAGAGATGCAGGTGGCGTTGCAGTGCAATTTGGCGATCAGAAAGCGGACAAAGCTGAGAGGTGTCTCGCTGGTGGGGTGTGACGGCGTGTGGTGGTTGTGGTTGAGGCTGTGAATGTCGTGTGGTGCTATTGCTGGTGATGGTGGTCTGGAGGAGGAGAGTTGGAAATGAGAGGGAGAATAAAAAACAGCCTGTGTGGTGTGCACGTGCTGTTCGCGATGGAGGAGGCCCTCGGGAGGGGCAGCGACAAGGATTGATTTGTTGCTACTGAGTCCTGACCCTGCCTGACCCTGCCTGACCCTGCCTGACCCTGCCTGACCCTGCCACGCACATGGCACATTCTGCCACATTGCAGAACCCAGTGCAAAAGCCCAAAATCAACGCCAGTCTATGGACCAGGACCAGGAGCGTGGTGAAAACTGCCTATGCTGCTTCATCTGGTAGATTCTTGCGCCAACCTCCGATCACCAGAACTGAGTTTAATTTTACCTCAAGACGACGACCAGCGCCCGCCTCTTTCTTTTTTCTCCGTCCCCCCCCCCCTTTTCCCCCTTTTTCCCTTTGAATTTTTCCTCGTCGCTTGCAAGTCGCCCCGCTGCAACCCCCCACCCTCCCCTTGATGACTGTAGCGGTGGAAATTGACCAGTCATGGTGCTAGTCAAGCTGTCATGCACCCCACACAGCCGGAACCAGACGGGCCATCCGGCCACCAGTATTCGTTCAGTTCCTGACGTCAACAGATCTACTGGGTAGGTACCCAAACCATCTAGCATCATGCAGCGTGTCCATTGTCTCTTGTTTTTCAGCAGCAAAGTGCGAGGTCCGAACAGCCCGCTTGCCCAGCTGTCGTCTCGTGGTTGGCTGAATTTTCGACTACCTACCTACCTAGTACCTAGTGCCGAGGTACTTGGCCGATCAGAGTGCTTCTTGAAAAGAGTCAAACGCGTGCCTGGTCGGCGATTGGTGCAAAGAGACTACTCGACCATGTCACTACCTACCTAGGAGTATGTGGGTGGCGCTCGAATCCTACGTCGTCCACGGAACAGGGCAACGTGCATCGGCAAGCCACATGATCGGAACTGACTGCCGAGCGCTGGGACATGATCTGCATACGGCCGCCTGCGACTCTGCGAGACACGAACTGGATCCCTGCCATGTCGTTGCTCAGTGATGACCGAGACCTCTCTGAGCCTCTCTCCGAGCCTCTCTCCCCGGACGGCATCCTTCGCAGGCACACGGCACCATGTCATGGTCTTGCCAATCCCTTTCGGTGGCGGTATGTCACATCCCATATGCGTCCATGCACAAACGGAGAGTGGCTGCCTTGCCGCAACTGTTTAAAGCGTTGGCGAATGGATGGCCTTTTCCCATTTTGATGGAGATTTTGCCTGTACGCATTCCTGGCGTACCATGGCAGGCCGGAATCAGTCGCGTGACCTTTGCGCGAAGTGAACCACGGCTCGACCCTCACAATCCAACCAGCCCTTTCCCCCACGACATGTCCAAGCACTCCCATTTCCGAATGCAACACGTCTGTTGCCTCGACAGAGCAGCTCTCGGCACAGACGGCACTCTCTCCTCTCTCTACGGCTCGTTGCGTCCTCGTGATCGAAGAACGATACGTTGTATGCCCACCCTGACACGTTTCTCTTCCACAAATTGGGCTGGATAGCCCTTTTCTCCGTGTAATAATTGTAACAATAAGATCTGCTCTTTGTAGTCCGGGCCCTTTTTCCTCTCCGCAATTGGAAATCTCTTCTCCGCGCAAATGTACTCTGCTCTTTAGTCCGGTAACCCAACGCTCAAGGGCTCCTGCTCTGATAGAACGAGCGAGTTGCAATTCCGACCCCCTCCCCCGTTCGCGCAAACTACCCCCCCTGAGCTCCTCCCAATCATCTCTGCCAAAGAAACCCCTCTTCCATGAAAGTGAACCTGATGCTGTGTCCAGCGCCGCGGTTCTCCTTTCTTTTCTGAAAAGAGGGATTCCTGTGAAGAAAGCAAATGGTGGAAATCAGGGTTTGAGCACCGATCACGAGGAAAGTCGGCGAAATCGCACTTGTTTTTACTCTTGCGTTGCTCTGTGGTCTTTTTGCCATGGTTCTTGAATCGAAAGAGAAAAAAGGTATTCTCCTCTTGTTCAGGCAAAAAGATGTATCGTATCTGAACGCGTTCTTAAAGAAAAGAGGGGGAGGGGAAAGAATGGGGGAGAATTTGCTATGCTTCATCAATCACGGGTATATATTCATGACATCACGAGGTTAGTCGTCCAGCCGCTCCCGTATGATAATTATTGCATGGAGCGCATGCGCACATGGGGGAGAGATTTGTCTCTATCTATGCCGTTTTGCGCATCTTGGTGTACAAAGGCGTATATGGTTGTCGAAATCGTACAAGGTCTTTCGTAAAATTGTCTGACTGTATGTGTAAGGCACGTGTCGGTGGCGGGAGGACAAAATTCCTCCCCCTTTTCCATAGGCGATTCATGAAATCTTTGCAGAGCGGGTTGCAGGGGTCCTGCTCTGCAATAATGTACAGTGTTGCTTCCGTCCTGTCTGTTTTTTTTTTTTTTTTT
>SRQA01000539.1:0-20722 GCA_018360365.1 Claviceps citrina | reverse complement strand
AAAAAAAAAAAAAAAAAAAAAAAGCATGGCAGCAGAACAGAGCCCCCTCGCGCTGCCACCCTCCCTCTCTCCAGACGACCTCGATGCGCTGTCGGAGCTGTCAATCGTCCTGGCCAGGGTTCGGGCCGGGCTCCAGGCATCGAACGGCATCACAACCGGCACTGGCGCGACATCCAATGGTGCCGGCGCGCAAGGCCAGCCGCTCTCGTTCAAGGACGTACCCGGCGCGACGGATGGATTGAAGCACAAACTACAGCAGGCTCGCGCTCAGGTCCGCGTTTTGCCAGACATGGAGCGTTCCATCGAGGAACAAAACCGCGAAATCCAGGATTTGGAAAGGCGCATCGAGAAGCAGCGCACCTTGCTCGAGAGCCTGCGCGACGGCGGCCTCAATTTTGGCAAGGAGGATGCCGCGCGTGTGGGCGATAAGATGGAGACGTGACGCATTCCTCCGAATTGAGCAGTACAAGGTTCCTGCGGAAAAAGGAGGGCGTTCATGGAATACATGAAATCATGTTGTCTCGCATCAAGCATTGGCGTTTCAAGGTTGCATGATCCCGCCGGGATGGGAGGGGGGGGTCCGCATTTGACATTTTACTGGATACACCGAGACTGATCTTCTGCTTACGCAAGCACGTACAGAAGACTTTTACTTTGAAATAGGATTTCGAGAGGAACTGCATTACAATCCAGGACGAAGTATGCCGACCTGACGCAGGATTTCCTCGACGCCCTTACCAGGCTGTCCCGGGACCACTTTGGTCCAGATAGACTCGTCTAACACCTTGGCACTCGACAAGGTTGTCCAATTGGGGCTCTGGCCGGCCTTGAGCCATTTGAAATCATCAACTTGGTTCCACTGGTTATCCTTCATGGTGTCTTCATGGGTAGCCTAAGCCAAAGTCAATATCACGGCATAGCAGACGCGGATGCGGCCTCTCTTCTTTTTTTTTTGTTAAACCTTTTCCTTTTTTTTTTTTTTTTTTGAAAGAAAGAATAAAAAAGAAAAAGAAAAACTTACGTAACATCCAGGCACGGGTGCAAAGCGCATGCCCGTACAATCCTCAATGATAGGATGACTTGTGCAATGCAAATAAATGTCCACATCTTTACACTCGTGAATACGCACTTGTCGAGCTACAACGACGACGACGCTGTTCGTCACGCCGGTGATGTGAACAGCCCCATCAACATGGCCTGCTATGATGAGACTCTGTGAGATGTTCTTCAGGGCAAGACCCGGGAATGGCCGTCCCTGGGCTGTCGGGACCGACATATCGACAATGCAGCATTTCAAGTCGGTCAAGCTGCCCGCGGACGTAGCCCCAGCTGCCGACGAGGGCAGAATGATGTGCAGGTTCGACTGGTTTGAGATGCCAATTGTTTTCGCAGCGGAAAAGCTCGGCGTCCGAATAAAGTGGCCGCTGCAAGGTCGAGACAGCTCGGCATTGTAGTCCCTCGTTGTCTCAGTGGTGCAAGGAAGATGGCCGACTTGATCATCACCTTCGACGGCTTCCCGGCGTTCTTCACTCCTGTGGTGGTTCTGCGCGTTCCTGGAAAAGCTCCCCGGGTGCAGCCGCGGGTCATTTTCCGGCGCCCCCATGTCAACATGTGCCCTGATGCTGGACCGTCTGAACTGAAAGCGTGACTTTGGTGTAATCTTGGCCAGTGTCTCGTTGAGCTTGTCCTGCAGGCCCTTGATGGACTGAATCCAAGAGCAAAAAAAAAAAAAAGCCGGGTCAGCCAAAAAGGGGAACAGTCATCAGGGGTGTCATGATGGGATGCCGGGGGGCGGGGGCGGGGGAAGGCACAAACGTCAGAGTATTTCTTGCGGTCATACGAAGGGGTGAACTCGGCAGCGTCCGAGACCTCATGCTGGAGCTTGCTGATGCCGGCTAGAACATGATCCGTGGCCTCCTGACGCTCGCCCGCGACCGGCGAGACGGATTCAAGCTGGTCGATCAGTTCCTGGAGCTCTGCCGCACTGTCCAGGAAGTGGCGATAAAATTTTTGCTTCGGATCCATGATGCAAAAAAACGTGTGCGGCCGAAAAACTCGAATCTCTTACTGCTGAGTGCTGCGATTTCGTCGGGCTATGCAGCTCGGGAGACAATGATGTCATCAGCCAGAGCTGGGCTTTCAGTTGATCTTTTTTTTTTCTTTTTTTTTCAGGAATGCGATTACGAGTCAGGCGCGCTACTACCATGCGGTATCCAGTCGATACGTCGGTATGCAGGTAGGTACTAGGTAGGTACTAGATGGCTGGTATGGAAAACTCGAGCCCTTCTTCTGGAGTCCTGGATGATTTCCTGTTCAAAAGGCGGGCAAAGGGGGAAGGAAGACTAACTTAGTGGACTCGTGGCGACTCTGAGAAGCCGGCAATTGTCACGGTCGCCTGACGATGGAGCGCAGGCGGGATTCGCGGGAAGCATCAGGCCAGCCAGCGGCCTGGAACTTGAGTGGAAGCCACCGTCCACCCCGCAGTCACAGTCCGCGGCCGGCCCCTTCCACCCACCTGGCACGAGACACGAAATGAGGGGCTTACGAGTCTCGCCTTTCAAGCCAAGGCGCGTCGTTTGCGTCCGTTTGCGTGTGATGGGCAAACGGAACATGCGGTCGGCTGCACCCATTGTTTGACGCTTTCTACCGAGTAGAAAGAGTACCAGGCAGACAAACAATCAACTGGGCGCTGAATGAGTGAACGAATGAACGAATGAACGAACGAATGAATGAGAATATACATTAATGATCCTCCCCCAACGCTAGTGCCCTTCTATTCTAAAAAAAAAACAGAGCAGAAACAAAAACACTCAGTGATGTGACCTGGTGCGCCCACCACCGCTCACTCGCTTGCTGCCATTCGGCAAAGCCGCCATCATCGGCAGCGGAAACGTCTTCTTCTGCGGCAGCAGCTCCATGTTGAGCGCGCGCCACATGTCCCAGACACTCGCCCGTCTCGCCGGTAGCATGCTGTACTGCAGGCTGTACAGGTTCTTGCGGTTGATTGGGGGCACAAACTTGCCAGTGACGAGACACAGCAAGACCCTGGGGGCCAGATAGTGCTTTCGGATGCGATGCGCCATTTGGAAGTACTGGTGGAACATGGCACTGAAGCTCAGCGGGATGGACTAGAGACAAATACTTATTAGTACAGGAAAAAAAAAAAACACATTTTGTCTGTATATATACGAAAACAAAGGTAAACAACTCTCCCACCTTGAGATAGATGATGGACGTCGGCGTCTCCTCATCCACGGAAGTAGAGTCTGTGCTTCCATAGTTCTTCTGGCTATCGCGAAGCTCAAAACGAATGCCGCCTTGAGAAGGGGGAGGAGAGGGGGAGCACATTAGTCGCACCGTTTCCCGCAAACCCCGAGCAGGAAAACCATGTGAAAGAGTATTGAAGCCAAAAAAAAAAAAAAAAAAAAAAAAAGACGTACCAGGCAACCTTTTCGCGTCCTTGACACGTAACATGACCGCGAACAAGGGGAAATGATTCAAAAGAGACAGCAACGTGTCAAATCCGGCCTTCATGGAAATGATAATCATTCTCGCAATGGCAAAGTTGAGGTAGAAGACAACAACCGTGGGAAGGAGGAAGAAGAGAAGGGTGAACAGGATTGTGCCGACGAGAAGTTGATCCAAGTCGTAATCGCACGAGTCGATGCGATTGCGGAGCACGTTGTGTTTCTTTCCCCGAAAGAGATGAAAGAGGGATCGCAGAATCGTGAGCTGCCAGTGGTAGATGCGTGCCGAGGCAAGATAGAAGGAGTATATGTGCAACGTCAGGGCGGATAGAAGATCGGAGCAGAGAGCAACTGGCATGCTGGCACCGGCAAACGACGCGAGACCGATGAACCAGACTACTTTGGGTAGAATCGAATGCAGAGTTCCCACGCAACCTACATGGTCGGTAAGCACACGTTGGATCTGGGAGAATTGTCCACGCAAGACTTACTTGACCAATAATCAATGACCCAGAGGAACAAGTTTCCCAGGAAATCGGCCAGCTCGCTATTGAGCTTCAAACCGGCGGGCCAGCCCATCAGCCACTTGATGCTGGTTTCAAGAGCCTCCACCGTGTAAATCCTGAGAAGATCGCCTATCTGCGTGGCCACCCAGTCTGCGTGCTCAACAACGTAGGACCCCAGAGCCATGCCGATAATCACGTCATTCGCGACGAGCCAGAGGCTGTTGTAGAACCGGATGTACTCGGGATGGCTTGTCGTGACGCTGGCCCAGTTCAATTTCCTCTGTCGTAGTGTTGAGTTTTGCATCGGCCAGTAGCAGAATTGTTGGAGCCGAATCTCAATTTGCTGCGCAGTGGCCGAAATGTCTTTCAAAGCGGCGTAGCCTGGTTTTATACGAAACTCCAACAGAACGAGTAGCATCTCCGCCACCATTCGTATTCCCATCAGAAGAAGAAGAAAGAGCCTTTGAATGGTTGGGAACAGGTATACGTAGAAGACGGCCCACAGTTGCCCGATGAAGTAATTTCGCATCGTCGAGGCCGATTCCATGACTTGCTCGGATACGCTGAGGCTTCGCTTGGGTCGGGTGCCCAAACGCCCAACACTTTTCTGCAGCGTCTGCTCCAACTCCCACGACCAATTGACTTGATTGATAATTTTGCGCAGCGCCATGTCCCTTGCTGAAGGCACCCGGTTGACAATGGTGTGCTGCTTGAGCTTCTCGACAAGCTTTTGCCGTGCTTCCTTTGCTGCCCCCTCCTGTTGCTCGATCACATCATCCGGTCCGTCGGCTTTGCCATCGTCTATCAGCGAGCCCTGGTCTCCCAGCGCTAGCGCTATCGGCGCCAAGGAAATGTATTGCATACGCTTGGGCTGAGGTCTATCGTAGAGGATGAGCTGTATGCTCGATGCCTTGGAACAGGTGATGATTGGCGGTCGTGATGACTGATTTATGGTGGCGCATACCCAAGACGGATCGACAATCTCTGCATTGGCCGCATTCGATACTCCAAGTACATGCATCGACGAATGCCCACAAAGATCGTAGATTCGCGCCGGGGAGTGAGGGGCGTTTCGAAAAAATGTACCCAGCTTCAGATGGAACCCAACATCTTGAGCCTATGTTTGATCAGCATTTGGCAAAAGGTGGACTCTCTCGAAGGAAAAAAAGAGTATGAGACTTACGCTCACATCGTCCAGGATGGCAACGACGAAGACGTCCAAGGTAGAGTTCCTCCAGCCAACGACCACTCCGGGTCGATCAGACTTGCGAATGTCCGTCGGCCAGAAGACTCGCATCAGTCCATCATGCTCTACCATGACCGACAAGTTGCGCTGATATTAGCCGAGCGTTTCAAGTATTATTTTTTAAAAAGAACCGCGTCGCTTCAACTGCTCCCGAGCAGACAGGCCGATATCCGGAGCTCGTGGATGCTGTCGCAAAAGAGACGTCAGTGCTTTGCTGAGGCGGCAGACAAGGTACTCGGCCTACCAAATATGTTTCCTTCCGGGCAATCCAAAAGATCGGGAGGAATATGGTTAAAAACAATGCAGTCAAGGCAATAACTCCTTTGGCAACGCGAATCTGAGGAAACAAAAGAAACATGGAAAACAAGAGGGAACCTCGGGTCAGTGGTGTCCTCCGCGTTGAATCACAAAAGGGCACATGGTATAGAGCATACCACAACTCCGTACTCAGCGGCAAAGATGGCCAGTTCATAGAGGCGAGTGACAAGATCCCACCTCGCCGTGATGTAGCCAGCTACAAAGATGCCAAGGGTGAGGACTGAGAATGGGTGCATAGAGCCTTATCGGCTCTGGCAGCGCATGCCGTCAGATATGCCAGGCACCTGGAATCGGGAGTGCTGGTGGGATCGTGAGGCCGGCCGGGGCAATTCGACCGAGTGAGGGTGTGTTGAGTTTGTATGGAGTGTGTGTTGCCCGTCGTATCGCAAAGAAAATTTCGAAACAGACTGTCGCACGGGATACTTTCGGTTGAGGCCGGATGCAAGGTTGTGACGATGAGGAGCATGTCTTCGCTCTCGTTGAAGCTCATCCCTGTTGCGACGTGCAGAAATTCGGAGGTGGGGCGGCATCGAAACCAAAACAAATCTCCATCGTTCACCCACTTTCCTCTCCTTCCTCTGCGCATCTGATTCCCGAGTCCCGACATCCGCGACATGAGCCATCACGTGGCGCGGGCCGGACCCTGAGTCTTTGAGCTGCCCAGACAGCAAGACGATGAATTTCACAGGGAATCGCGCAGCTTTGTGTCGTGTCATGCAGGAGGTTTTAGAGACGGGAAAGCAACAAGAAGAAACGCCAATTTCTACTCTACAATCGTACAAGATACAAAGCACAAGGCATTCAGCTAAACCGACGAGAAACTCATTCCGAGACGACGCCTCTCTGGATGCCAACCACAATCATGCTATTCTGATCCGTGTAGGTATTAGCCAATACTCGATTCAACTGGAAGTCGTAATCCGGAGCCGGCCAGCCCAGCGCAGGCATGACAAGCGCAGGCATGATGAGACTTACTTTTGGGTGCCGTCAGTCTTGCATCGTTCTCCTTGTTGTCTTCCCGAGCCTCATCGACAAGCTTGTCAATGCCTCTTTCTTTTAGAGCAACCTGGTATGGCAACGGGTCAGCATGGCGGTCCACCGGAACGAGACGAGGAGAGAAAAAGACGTTTTGGCAATTGGCAATCACTCACCCCCAAGCATTTTTGGTAATCCTTGAACAATGGCGCGCATTCCTGGTTGTCTCTCTCGGCACCTCGGAGATACTCTGGCCTCGGCGTCAACCACTCAGGTGCTTTGGTCTAGACGATGTGCTGTGACAACCTACTTTCGCTGTACCATTTCAAGAAGCACGTGTCATAGCGCCTAACAAGCGGGAATGAGCTTAACATGGCCAGGATGGGGGAAGCACGGCTGCCTACTCTTTGACCTCATTGCACTCGGGTGCTAGTGAAGCCGACATGGATGGCAAGAAAGCAGGCGACGGGCCGAGGTGATTGACGAGAACAAAGGTTGACGAAAAGTTGCGTGGAACGTCTGCCTTGCATCCTCCGCTCGGGACTTGAAGACTTGATTGAGATTGAGCAGATGCCAGCGGCCCACAAACCCCGGGTGTTGCAGGTGCTGCGGGCTGCAGCCTGTGGGTGTTCCAGGCCCACAGCTGCAGCCTGCCACTGGCTTGTTATGACGACGCGTGCTTGCGACGATTGCGCCGTGGTCCATGTTCGAATCTTGCCCAACACCAACTCCAAGAAATCAAACCATCTTCGCTCACAGGACCAACATGGTGCCGCCGCCCGCAGCACTGGAAGCAGCCTTGATTGAGGGAACGTGCCAAGTGTTCAACTCGGACCCCGATGCGACAACTGTAAACAAAGTCCGAAAACATGTAGAGGAAGAACGAGGCCTGGACGACGGGTTTTTCACCAGTGATGAGTGGAAGCAGAGGAGCAAAGCCTTGATCAAAGAATATGTCGTACGTGTAGATTCGTGAGGCACGCGTCCCATCAAAGAAGCAAACGAGTTCAACTGACGGCACGACAGGAAAAATTACTCGACGGCTGGGAGCCGAAGCCAAAGCAGGACTCCGACTCGAACAACGGAACCAAACGGCAAGCTTCTGAAGACCAATCGTCTCCCCCCAAACGACAGAAGCAAGGTAATAAGAAGGGAAAAGATGGCGCAAAGCCGAACAGACGAGGAGATAACACCACCAAGACAAAAACCGCATCGCGCCATAAATCTCAAATTGCGCAACCAGACCAAGAACCAGGCATGACAATCAAGGACTCGCCCTCTGAAAGCTCTGAAGACTTTGCCTTGTCATCTATCAAAGTCGACACCTCAAGAACACAAGTCAAAGACGAGTCAGAGGAATATTCGGACGTCATCGACGAGGCTCCCAAGCCAAAACGAAGAAAAAGAGAGCCGAAACAAAAATCATCTTCTAAACCGTCGAAACCGTCGAAGCCTTCGAAGTCATCAAAGCCACCGGCGGCGAGGAAATCGACCACGACCACGACAGACGATCCACAAGAGGCCGAGATCAAAAAGCTGCAGTCACAGCTGGTCAAGTGCGGAGTCCGGAAACTGTGGCACAACGAACTCAGGCAGTATGGAGACGATAGTCGCGCCAAGATTCGGCACCTGAAGAAGATGCTGGCCGACATAGGCATGGACGGACGCTTCTCTGAGACCAAGGCGCGCGAGATTAAGGAGACGAGGGAGCTTCTGGCTGAAGCGGCCGCGGCGCAAGAAATGAATGCACGATGGGGCAGGGACAGCGGCCGCAGGGCCAGCCGAAGCAAGCAAAAGTCCATGGAGCTCGCCGACAGCGACGGTAGCGACCATGACATGGGAACGGTCGGTAATGGCGGCAACGGTCACGGCGGCAATGACGGGAACAGGGATGACAACGACGACGACGACGACGACGACGACGATGGCGATGAAGAAACCACTTCTTTCGCGGCAAGACGCAGGCGGGCACAAGCTGATCTTGCCTTTCTTGGTGATGAGAGCGAGTCCGATTGAACAGGGATTGCTGGCTGCAACATGACATCTGGTTGGCCATGGTATTTACAAAGGCGTTTCTGGTATTCGTTGCTGCATGAACTGGAGACAGGAACTAATGAAACTGTATACCACTGTATATCATGTGATGGTGGACGCGAAATGTATCACGACTTGTAGGTGGCGTCATTTTGCAAATCACGTGTAAGCTAGCATATCATTGTATTTGAAGGAGAAGAAAAAAAAAGAATAAGGAAAGAAGAGGAAGAGCTCAAGTATTCTTAATCTAGTACGACACGACAAACGTCGTCTAGCTACTGCGACCAAGCCTTGTACACAATTCTGCTTCCAAACGTCTCTCCCTTCTTCAACATGGTCATGCTCCTCCATTCCGGAACGTTGACCGCGTTGACCCATCGTCCGGGCTCGCAGCAAAAGGCACTCCGCCCGCCCTTGGCACTGAGACCGTCCACAGCCGGCACGTCGGTAAAGTCGCCCGTGTAGAACTGGTACGAGGGCTCCGTGCTCCACACTTCCAGATGGATGCCCGTCTTTGCATGGCATGCGGCCAAGTCACGCGTCAGCGGCTGGGAGCGCGTGTCGATGGGGACCGAGGCCGGGTCGGCCACCTTGGTGAAGCAGTTGTCGATTCGGGGTTCCGTGGCTGTGAGGACGAACGGCCTGGTCGTGTCGACCGTGCCATGGGGAACCGGCGGTCCTGTGGGAATGGACTGTTCGTCAACCGGCAGCTGCAGGTTCGACGACAGCGTCACGACGGTGCCGTCCACCGTCGCATCACCCGACAGGTTAAAGTACGAGTGGTTGGTCAAGTTGATGGGCGTTTCCTCGGCCTCGGCCTCGGCCTCGGCCACCAGCCTTGCCTCGTACTCGATTCCCAGAACGAGCACCTCCTTCCCGTCCGTGGCCACCCGCGTGGTGCCCGTCGTATAAATGACCTTTGCCTCGACCGTGCCGGGAAAGCCCTCGTCGCCGTCTCGGCTCGTCAGCGTGAACTCGACGCTCTCGCCGCCCTGCAGGTCCTCGACCCCCGGGATCTGCCGGATGCCCACCGGGCGCGGGCCGTTCCAGATCCGCTTGCCCCAGCCGACGTTGCCGCCGTGCAGGGTGTTGGGCCCGTCGTTGGCGGCGAGGGGATACGACCTGCCGTTGACGGCGTCGAGCTTGGCGCCCTTGATGCGGTTGGCCACGCGGCCGATGGTTTCGCCAAAGTGCGGGGAGTTGTATTTCACATAGTGCTCCTGCGAGGGGAATCCGAGGACGATGTCCGTGTCCTTGACCTTGATGGACTGGATGATGGCCCCGAGAGGGAGGAACGAGAAGGGCGCGTCGGTCATGGTTCACGATGGGTTTTTATCAAGCAGATGGATGCACAGGGCGTGGTGGTGGGAATACGCGTTGCTCGTTGACGAGGGCTCTACTCAGAAAGAGATGGGGGGGTTTCGAAGTTTCTAGTCAGAAGATGTCGCGTTGGCACTAGACGATGGCATGGCAATGCCTACCCAGGCCAGGCCGTATGTTGTGACTTGTCTTGTACGTACATACATCTGCCGGAACGCTAATGTAAGCACAGACCATCAGCACGTTCCCCGCCCGATGAGGCAGGCGGGGTGATGATGCCAGTGACAATGCCAGTCACACTTTTGTGGAGACAACTCATGAAGATCCTTGGCTGCGTGCAACGGGGGTGGCTTTGTTGGCAGAGGTTGTTGGGCAGTGGTGTGGAACAGACTTTGGTGTTGCCGGATGCATCGACGAATCACCGACTTTGCCGTGAACAAACTGTCTTTTTTTCTTTTCTTTATTCTCATTCTTGGCTGTCATTCAACGCAGGGACCGGAAAAAAGAAGGAAGCTTTTCATCTGCGCCAAGGAGCTGCATCAATGCAGAGGGCTTGGGCCATCATCTTAGACTCGGCGTTGCTCGGGTTCCTCTCTAACTCTAACTGCAATAGATACCTACTAGGTACCTACCTAGGTAGGTATCTGCTTCCCGTACCTTGGTACCTACTAGCTTGGTAGGCATCTACTAAGTACTATCCAGTACCTAGTAGTTAGTGAGGTAGGTGAGCAAAAAAAAAAAAAAAAGGATACGTGGGTCTTTAGAAAACCACAAACAAAGCCTCCTTTTCATCACACACAAAGCGACTCTCACAGCCATGACATCGTCGTCGCCGATTGCGCCAAAACGAAAACGGGGCGAAGACGATCCTCTTTCCAGCCCCATCCATTTCACCCTTGATTCCTCGCAGCCCGACAGTTTGGAAGATGGAGATGGCAGTCCACGATCCAAGGTGGTTCATCGGTTTCTCGGCCTGGCACTTGGAAGTGGGGCGGGGGTTCGGAATGACCACGGGGATGACGACGACGACGACGACGACGACGACGGCACGATGGATGCTACGCGGAAGCGGCAGAAGTCGGACCAAGAAATGATGGATGCCGGACAGGTCTGTGGCCCAGATCAAGCGAAGCACCTTCTTCAAGCCCCGGACTTGAAACCGCATCTTGGATCGACGACGGATGATGCACCATCGGCCACGGACAGTCCCTCGAAGCCGCCGCTCGCGCCGGACGAGACGGAGACGTCCAACTTCAACAAGTCGCCGCGGCGCAAAAGGGCCGGCACTCCGCCTCTCAAGTTCAAGAATGCAGCTCCACCAACCGGGCCGCCCGAGGGAGCCGAAACCAGGCAAGACCCGACTGCGGATAAGCCAAAGGAGGACACGGATCAAGTGGTTGATCCCATCAGAGCAGCCCTGACCTGGCACGAGGACGAGATCACAGTCTACGATCCAGACGACGCGGATGATGACGGATTCGGCGTCAATGGCATCGGCTTCAAGCCCACACCCGCGCTGGCGCAATCAAGAGCCATGAGGAGGCGGCAGCAGATGGCCGACTACCGCAAGCGCGAAGAGGGCGAGGCCCGCACCAAGCGCACGCAGCGGCGGAGAGGAGACGAGCCTCTCTTGGGGCGGCCGAAGAGGAAATCCCCGGCCAGGAGGGTACACTTTCTTGATCCGGAGAGGCAACAGACGGCTGTCTTCGCTCAACAAGGCTGGCCCTATCATTGCTACGAACGGACGAGGACGACGCCGAGGTAGTGGATGATAGGGACATGATGCACGCGTGATGACATACATGAGTTTTTCCTTGACGGGGAAGGCGTTTTTCTTTTTCTCTCTCTCCTTCCTTCTCTTCTTCTTGTTTTTTGTTTGAAAAAATCTGATCATCCTGGTTACCAGAACATTTGGGATATACGACCACTCCGTTCCTGAGACTGAACATCACATGGATGGCGGGAGATCTTGGGCTTGCCAAAAGTGCAGCCTGCCAACCACACAAAGGCCGGATAGCAGCAGAGTACTTAATTATCGTGCGTCTTAATATTCTTTAGCAGATTGTGGTTTTGCTTCTTGATGCGCCGTGGCGTCTCTTTTTTCTTTTCTCATATATATATATATATATTTTACAAGCAGATGTACACAAAAAGTTGGGCAGACGAAACTGCAACATCACCAGACCTTATACCATGGCTTTTGCGCCGCCGCCTTTTCGGTTTCCACCAGCCGTGATTGTTTCTCCCTCTGCTGTGCTGCTTTTCTGGCCAACTCCCTCTTGTTTTCCGTGACGATCTCGATGTGTCTCTTCATTTGTAATCGCTCGGCTCGTCGGAGGTACTGGCAGTATTCGTAGGATAGCGTGCTCCCTAGGATGAACACTCCCACAGCCCAATTTGCCGCCTTGATGGCATTGCCTGCGGGAGAAGCACATGTCAGACAATTTAGTTAACTTGACATCATCAAAATGTATAAAGAAAAAAGGGGGAAGGTGAGGAGAAAGATAAAGGCAAAAAAAAAGCATTTTTCTCATTCTCTCTTCCTTTTTGACGATTCGCACCTCGGAGGACAAACTTCAATCCACCAGCGCCAGCGCCGGCTGCGATGCCTGCTATAAAGCCTTGTCTCGCGCACGGCGTATTGTGAACATTGGTGAAGTCGTCCGTTTTGATCATGCCAATGGCCCCAGATATGGTTGGACTGGCATGGGGGTTTGTCGCGGTCGATTGGGCATCATCGGGCGACTGTTCGATTGGTTTGGACCACACGTGCAAGGTCTTTTGGTTGGCGGTTTGGGCCTGTTGCGCATCCTGGATGTTGGGCGCCATTTCTGGCTACCTCTGATGGTGGTTTGGATTCATGTAAGTTCGCTGAAGGGATGTTGGAAAAATGCGATCGGCCGGCTTCTGATGTGCGCCTGATTGAAGTCGGATGCTGGCGATGTGGTGCCGTCGACGAGGGATGACTAGGATGAGGCCATGACTCGATGAGGCGTCCGAGCGAGGGTCAAATGTGGCTAGAGTGGCTTTGAGATCCCCTCTTCCAATTTTAATTGTCAGCGTGGGGCGCGCGTCGCAGGAAACGCGTTGCGGCGCGTCTCCCCTGGCACACGACAGCCTTGGTTGCCCTCATTGGCCAGCCATTGCCGTAGAGCGTTGAAGATATCCAGCTTGTCCACTTCACCTGTCTCTTCCCAGTCTGCCTGTCTGCGTACAAAGCGTCCGTCTTGTCTCGGACACACGACTGTCTCGTGATCCAGAGCGCGCGAGCGCAGTCTCCCATGACGCCCGTCCCTGTCCATCGAGCTCGACGCCGCCAATCTCTCATCAAACGGGCTTTGAAACCAGCCTGATCAGCCGCGCCACCCGCCATGCCAAACACAAGCTTGCGGAAGCCGCAAAAAGGCTTTCGTCGGGGTGGCAGGTCCGCCTACCATGGCCCGCGATCGCGCACGTTCGCCGCCACATCCAGAGCCGAAGGAACCTCGGCAGACGAGAAATGGGAACGCACAAGACTCGCCCACACGATTGACGAAAACTTTGGCTTTGCGAGATACGAAAGTGGGAAGAAGAGAGAAGGCTGGGTGGTCAGTGTTCAGCCCACCTCGATCGAAGACGAGAGGATACCTCACGGCCGTGCGGCTCTCGACTGTTACTTCATCGAACAAGATGGCTCGACTTTCAAAGCTACTGTCGAATACGAACCATACTTCTTGATTGCCGTCAAGAAGGGACACGAGTCAGAGGTTGAAGAATGGGCCAAACGAGTGCCCGGGGATGGCGCTGTCAAGTCCATTCGCAGGGTGGAAAAGGATGACTTGAGCATGCCCAACCACCTGGTGGGATATCGGCGGACATTTCTAGAGCTGAGATTTGCCAACGTCAACGATCTCATGGCGGCCAGGAGAGACATCATGCCTGTGGCGGAAAAAAATAAGAAGAACATGAATGCCATGGATGCATATGCCGAAGTTGCCACGTAAGTTGATTTTTCTTATTCAAAAAAAGAAAGAGAAAAAAAAAAAAAAACCATTTGATGCCAAGTGAGGCCAAAGGTGCCGGAAACGGACGCCGACACTGATTGCATTTCATCGTGCAGTGCCAATGGTAACTTTGACTTGTTCGATGACGATTTACGAGATAATGAACGAAACACTGCCTCATTTTCAGAGGCAAGCGACTATATTGTTGATATCCGCGAATACGATGTACCGTACCACGTACGAGTAATGATAGATTTAGGTACGTTGGCCACGCATCGAAGGGCCCAAAAGAAAAGCAGTACCCTTGCTGACGATGACGTTGAGTTAGATATAAGAGTCGGGTTGTGGTACTATGTTGAAGTCAAGCATGGTGTTACCAAAATATCAGCCAACAAGGATAGGTCTCTACCAGCAGATCCCGTTGTCTTGGCGTTCGACATTGAAACTACAAAACTTCCTCTCAAGTTCCCCGACGCAGCAGTGGATCAAGTGATGATGATTTCTTACATGATTGACGGCCAAGGGTTTCTAATCACAAATCGAGAAATCATTGCCGAAGACATCGGTGACTTTGAATACACGCCGAAACCAGAATATCCTGGTCCTTTCATGATTTTCAACGAGCCGAATGAAAAGGCTCTGATTGAGCGGTTCTTTCTGCATATCAAAGAAGCTCGACCTACCGTCATCGCAACCTACAACGGCGACTTTTTCGATTGGCCGTTTGTCGAGGCGAGGGCCAGTGTGAACGGCATCGACATGTATCAGGAGATTGGTTGGAAGAAGGACAGCGAGGACTTGTACAAGTGCAACTACGGCGTACACATGGACTGCTTCCATTGGGTCAATCGCGACTCCTACTTGCCGCAAGGTTCGCGTGGTCTCAAAGCGGTCACAGTGGCCAAGCTAGGCTACGATCCGGACGAGCTCGATCCGGAACTGATGACGCCCTACGCCAGCGAACGGCCACAGACACTTGCCGAGTACTCCGTCTCCGATGCCGTTGCCACGTACTATCTGTACATGAAATATGTCCATCCTTTTGTCTTCTCGTTGTGTACGATTCTGCCGCTTAGTGGCGACGATACTCTGAGGAAGGGTACCGGCACACTCTGTGAGATGCTGCTGATGGTCCAGGCCTATCAGAGAGAAATCGTGTTACCAAACAAGCACCAGTCTCCCAAGGAAGCCTTCTGGGATGGTCATCTGCTAGACTCCGAAACGTACGTTGGTGGCCACGTCGAGAGCATCGAAGCTGGCGTGTTCCGAGCCGACATTCCCGTCGATTTTGCCGTTGATGCGGGAGCCGTCGATGAGCTTTTGCGCGATCTTGACGCGGCCCTGAAGTTTGTCATCACGGTTGAAGAGAAGAAATCAATGGATGATGTCGAAAACTACGAAGAAGTCAAGGAGCAAATCACAGCCCGGCTAACAAAACTGAGGGAGACGCCCAATCGGCACGAGCGACCACTCATCTACCATTTGGACGTTGCATCCATGTATCCCAACATTATGACGACAAATCGGCTGCAGCCTGATTCCATGATATCCGAATCAGACTGCGCTGCGTGTGACTTTAATCGCCCGGGCAAGACCTGTGATCGCAGGATGCCTTGGGCTTGGCGAGGCGAGTATCTTCCGGCAAAGAGGGACGAGTACAACATGATTCGACATGCCCTGGAGAATGAGAAATTCCCTGGAAAGACGCCTCATGCGCCGCAGCGCATATTCGCTGAATTGAGCGCAGATGAGCAGGCCGCCCTCGTGCGCAAACGGCTCCAGCTCTATTCGCAAAAGGTATACCACAAGATTCACGACTCAACCACGATTGTGCGGGAAGCCATCATCTGCCAGAGAGAGAACCCGTTCTACATTGACACGGTCCGGGACTTTCGCGATCGGAGATACGACTACAAGGGCAAGGCCAGAGTTTGGAAGGGGAAAGCTGACGCGCTCAAGTCGTCTGGTGCACCAGCCAACGATGTCGAGTCTGCCAAGAAGATGGTGATCGTGTACGACTCCTTGCAACTCGCACACAAGGTCATCCTGAACTCGTTCTATGGCTATGTCATGAGAAAGGGTTCTCGTTGGTATTCCATGGAAATGGCTGGCGTCACTTGCTTGACCGGGGCCACCATCATCCAGCTGGCGCGTCAGCTCGTGGAACGGCTCGGGAGACCGTTGGAACTGGATACGGACGGTATCTGGTGCATGCTGCCGGCAACGTTCCCCGAGAACTTTTCTTTCAAACTGAAAAACGGCAAGAAACTGGCGATTTCGTATCCCTGCGTCATGTTGAACCACCTGGTCCATGACAAGTTCACCAACCATCAGTACCAGACACTGGTGGATCCCAAGACATTCAGATACGAGACGCACAGCGACAATTCCATCTTCTTCGAGGTCGATGGGCCATACAAGGCCATGGTGCTGCCAACGTCCAAGGAGGAGGACAAGAACTTGAAGAAGAGATATGCCGTCTTCAATGACGATGGCAGTCTCGCCGAACTCAAGGGTTTCGAGGTCAAACGACGCGGCGAGCTGAAGCTCATCAAAATCTTCCAGCAGCAGATTTTCAAATTCTTCCTCGAGGGAGAGGACCTGACGCAGTGTTATGGCGCCGTTGCCAAGGTCGCGAACCGGTGGCTGGACGTCCTGCACAGCAAGGGAACCACCCTGGCCGACGAAGAGCTGATGGAACTCATCTCGGAGAACAGGAGCATGTCCAAGACGCTGGAAGAGTACGGCACCCAAAAGTCGACCAGCATCACTACTGCGAAGCGTCTTGCCGACTTCCTGGGCGAGCAAATGGTCAAGGACAAGGGCCTCAACTGCAAGTTCATCATCTGCTCACGACCGAGGAACGCCCCCGTCACGGAGCGAGCCGTTCCCGTTGCCATCTTTTCTGCCGATGAGCCGGTCAAGCGGGCGTATTTGAAAAAGTGGCTGAAGGAAGAGCCGGCCGATACCGATCCCAGGACGCTGCTGGATTGGGATTACTATCTCGAACGGCTGGGATCCGTGATCCAGAAGCTCATCACCATTCCGGCTGCGCTGCAGAAAGTCCGCAACCCCGTCCCTCGAGTGCCTCACCCGGACTGGCTCCAGAGACGGATCAATGTCAAGGACGACAAGATGAAGCAGAAGAAATTGACAGACTTGTTCAGCAAAGCGCCGCCAGGAGACGACGGCGATCCCAACGGCCCTCGGACGGGCGACATGGAAGACTTTGGTGGCAGAGGACAGCTCCTCCAGCCGAGGCAGGTCAGCGCTGCCGTGGCCTCGTCACAGCCAGCCTCGGCCACCGCCGCGCCAGGCGCGCAGAAGCGGAAATCCCCCGGGCCAGCCGAGGACGCGGACCCCATGGCGGCACTGCCCAAGGTGATGCCCAGCCCGTCGGAGGATTATCCCGCTTTTCTGAAGTACCAGAAGCAGAAATGGAAGCTGCAGAAGCAGGCCCGGGCCCGCAGACGACAGCTGTTTGGCGAGAGAAGAGGACTCGGCGGAGGCAACATCCAGCATACGTTCATGAAACAGGCGCACACGACGTTCATGGGCACGTGGCAGGTGCTCCATCTTCAAGCCACGGAGACCCCTGGCGTGGTCACAGCACACGTCTTGATCGACGCCAAGATCCATACCCTCAAGGTCAATGTTCCGCGACAGGTGTTTCTCAACCTCAAGGGCGACGAGCTGCCCGATGTGGACATACCGGGTTGCGAGGTGGAGCAGGTCAACTACACGCTTCCCAACGGGCATGCCTCGACTCATCTCTTCAAGCTCAGCGTGCCCGAGGACGTCTACTTCAACGAGGCGGCCAAGTTCTCCCTGCTCTTCAACCACCCGAGCGTGGAGGGCGTGTACGAGAAACACGTGCCGCTGAACATCAGAGCAGTCCTCCGGCTCGGCAACCAGTGCACCATTGACGAGCAGCAGACCGCCGTGCTCGGCAAGGGGCTGGAACAGGGCTTTGACCTGTTTGGGCTGAAGCGGCCGGCCAAGACGCGGACCTACCTCGAGTCGAGCCGGCTTGCTTACATCTACGTCTCCCACATCACAGCAGGCGAACGGCAGATCTTTGGCATCTTCTCCACCACATCCGACCAGGGCAACATGGTGATCCTGCAGAAGAACAAGGACGGCGGCCAAGACGTTCCCAACGTGACCAAGATGTACGCCGACATGTTGGCCAAGCGAGCAGAAGAGGCCGCCGGCACCAACTGGCAAGACTGTTTCACCTACCAGGACAAGATTGGCTTCAAGGTGAAGCAAGTGTCGACGCGTCGCAAGGCGCACCTCGAGATCAGCGACGTTGTCAAGAAGATGCGCAAAGACGAGAGTCGACCGCAGATCATGGTGATCCAATCCTCGCAGCGCAAGTCACTGGTCCACGACGTGCCCGTGCTGGGGGAGTTCCCCGTCCTGCCACTCAAGTACGACGCCGCGGACAGCTCCCTCCCACCCCTTGGCTGGCAGGCTGTCGTGGCACGCCGTCTCCTGGGACACTACCTCGGGCTGGGATCGTGGATCCTGCACCTCACAGCCCTGGCCAGGTACGGCGACGTTCCGCTGTGCAACCTGGAGCGGGAAGATCCCCGGTTCCTCATCGACGTCGCGTATGCCCGGCGGCTGCAGGCCAACGGAGTCGTTCTGTGGTGGTCTGCGGGACCGCGTCCGGACCACGCCGGGTACGAGAGGGACGACGTGGTCGGCCCCCTGGACACGGTCAGGATGCCCAACGTGAACAACCCGGGCACGTTTGCCACGGTGTGCATCGACATGGAGGTGCGGAACCTGGCCATCAACACCATCCTGACGTCTTCGCTCATCAACGAGCTCGAGGGCGCAGAGTCCGTCGCGCTCAACCCCACGGCCGACGGGTCCGACACCCTGGCCTCGGACACGGCCTTTGCCAACGCCGGCGTCCTCGTGCTGCGCGAGATGGTCAAGGCCTGGTGGGCCGAGGCCTGCCGGGGCAGCACCATGGCGGACGTGCTGGTGCAGCATCTCGTGCGCTGGGTCGAGAATCCGGACTCGTTCATGTACGACGGCGCGCTGCACCACTACGTGCAGATGATGTCCCGCAAGGCCTTCCAGCAGCTCATGGCCGACTTCCGGCGGGTGGGATCGCAGGTCGTCTTTGCCAACCCGAACCGGCTGATTGTGCAGACCACCAAGGCCGAGGTCGGCAACGCGTTCGCCTACAGCCAGTACATCATCAAGTCCATCAAGAGCAAGCCGCTCTTCCACTTCATCGACCTCGAGATCAAGGAGTACTGGGACTACCTGGTGTGGTACGACGAGTTCAACTACGGGGGCAAGGCGTGCCAGCAAGTCAACGAGGCCGACGGGCAGGAGCTGGGGCAGGAGCCGGAGCAGGAGCCGGAGCAGGAGCTGGAGACCATCATGCACTGGCAAATGGCCACGTTTCTGCCCGCGCGGCTGCAGCCCGTGTTCGAGGAATGGGTCATTGCCTTTATCCAGCTGATGCACACGCTCAAGCGGCCCGTCCACCACCCGCACGGTGACGGCCAGCAGGTCGGCTCCTCCACGATCCGGCTGACGCAGCTTCCCAACCGCCCCCCGCGGGGCGACCAGGACGGCCAGCTGCCGGAGCAGCAAATCATCCTCGGCAAGTCGTACGAGAAGCCCCTCAAGCGGGCCATCTCGGCCCTCATCAGCCAGCAGAAGCGCGAGCTCCTGCACCCCGAGCTCGCCGAGGACTACACCCTCCCCGACCTGCCGGGCTCGCACCTCGGGCAGCGGCACAACAACACCAACCCGGCGCTCGAGCTCGTCAAGTCGCTCATGCAGGTGCTCTCCCTCGACAAGAACATCACGCTCGAGGCGCGCCTCCTGCGCAAGGAGCTCCTCGCCCTGTTCGACGTGCGCGAGTTCTCCAAGGAGGGCACGTTTGCCAACCCCTCCGAGAGCCTCAGGCTCGCGCAGCTCTCGTGCGACAGCTGCACCGTCGCGCGGGACCTCGACCTCTGCCGGGACGAGGACCTCCGGAATGGCCAGGGGCAGGGGCAGGGCCAGGCCTGGCGGTGCGGCTTCTGCGGCGCCGGGCTCGACCGCGTCGGCATCGAGGAGCGGCTGCTGGCCGAGGTCGAGTCGTGGCCCGTCGAGTGGGCGACGCAGGATCTCAAGTGCGCCCGCTGCGGGGCCCTGCGCGTCAACGACCTGATGGAGCACTGCACCTGCAGCGGCGAGTGGAGGGAGACGGTGTCGAGGGCGGACATTGTGCGCCGCCTGGCCGTCGCGGGGAGGGTGGCGAGGTATTATGGGCTGAGGATGCTGGGGGCGGTTGTGGAGGGCTTGTCTGCGGGTATTTAGGACACGATCCACGTGTCAGACATGTTTCTACCTTGATCATTGGTTGCTTTGGACTCTTTTCCGGGGTGCATGGGTCGGAGTTGTGGTGTCAACGTCATGTCATGTCATGTCATGTTCATGTCATGTCATGGCTGGTTGGGCCGGGCTGTTGATGTTTTTCCCCCCCAGGGGACTTTTTTTGGTTTCTGCATTGGATACCGGCATGGCATGTATATACACACATTGAAGAGGGAGAGACGAAGAATGCGATGTATATGCGATTTCGGCATCCGCTCCGCTGGCAAGGCGCAAAAAAGCACGGCCGATTCTCTTCATCCTGCAAAGCCTCCGCGAGCCATCTTCTTGGCCCTGGCGTCACGTCTGCTGTGGTTTGCCCTGGACCCCTTGTGCGCTTCCTTGTTCCGCCTGGCCGATTCGGTCTCCTTCTCGCCGGTCGGGCCTGCGACATTGCCTCCACGGCCGGCTCCCCGGCCTCTTCTGCCGCCTCTGCCGCCTCTGTCAGCGCCCCCCCCCCCCCCCCCCCCCCCCCCCCCCCCC
>SRQA01000538.1:0-20733 GCA_018360365.1 Claviceps citrina | reverse complement strand
CGGTGCCGGTGCCCGTGCCGGTGCCAGTGGCTTCCCCCACGCCGGCCTGCGCCGCCAGCCGCGGTATCTCGTCTGCGAATCGCGCCCTCGTCGGGCGCTCCGGAAAGGGCGCGTCCAGGGCGCGACGCCATATCGTGGTGCCGTCGCCGTTAGCGCGCCGGTTGTGTCCATAGAAGACGATACGGATGGTATGTCGTGGGCATGGTAAGCTTGCGTCGGTAGAGTGATCGGCGACGGCGACTCCGACACTTACTTGTGCGGGGATGGCATACACCACTGGGGTCGGCTGCGTCACGTACACGACTGGCTGGGGGACTGTGTACGCAGCAACAGCGGTCGTGACCTGGAGGAGGGGGCGAGTCACCACCGGTTGAACAAAGACGGGTTGCTGAAAATAGTAGGACATGGCAGACTTCGTTCTTGGCCGAGCAGCGGCAATGCAAATAACATGTGGTGTTGGACAGAAGAAAGAAGAGAGCGGGTGACATCTGCCAGGGGGTACGCCAATAAATAGTACGAAAAGTCGCCAGTCGAGGTGGCCGACGGCTTCTGGTGGAATTCTGTTGTATTCAAGTAGTCTTTGCCTCTATGAATCAGATTCCCACGAGCAAAGACTGTGATTTACTCGGCATCATGTGCCACAGCCGCAGCATCATCATCGGCTTTGGAGTTGGACACTGATCCCCGTACTCTCAACATCACAAAACAGCTTGGTTTTCTATGCATTTGTCGTACAGGAGTCGCTGCGCCGCGTCAGCTTCATGACTTTGTGATATCACGAGGTGCACTGTAGGGCCGTGCAAGCCGGCTGTCCTTCACCATATATGCATGTGCTAGTCATCATCCATATCCAATGACTGCTCTGGCAAAGCAGCGACGGGCGTGTGTGATGAAATACCTACATCCCCATTGAACCCGCCCAAAGGCCCATCTACAAGCTCTCCGGGGCAGGACTTTCGTGTTTTGCCGTGCTGCCCTTGCCACGCCAGGTGCTCACAGCCGGAATGTTTGCCTCGTAGCGTATCTCTTCAGTCCCATAGGCTCTCGGTGTCAACTTGATCAGTGTATGCAGCGGGACATTCATCCAAGGGCTCTTGGCCTGATCCTTTTTCATGAAGTAGGCGTAAATGCACCTCAAGACCGCCTGATGGGTGACAATCAGGATGTCTTCGCTTCGTTCCAGCTCCATAATGATGGGCTCCAGGCGAATCACGACATCGCGGTATGATTCGCCTCCCCGGTAACGGTAGTTGTACTTGTCTTCGTCGCGCGCGGCAAAGTCGTCTGGAAATTGATCCTTGATTTCTTGATACGTCAATCCGTCGCAGACACCAGAGTCGAGCTCGTCCAGAGCCTTCCATTGCAGTTGGTTGTAATGCAGCGGCAGGAAACGCGCCGTGGCAATGGTTCTCTTCAGCGTCGATGTCCACACGGTCAAGGGCCGGTCGTCCTGTCGAGTCGCAGTCAGAACCACGGGGCAACGTCGGTCCCACGAACCACGAGGAAAGAGAAGAAACCTACGCCCACAGACTCTCGCACCATTTCGGGCAGTTTTCTGCTATACTGTTCACCTCTCGGCGACAGCATTGTGTCTCCACCAATCCTTCCGTCCAAATTGTACATGGACTCTCCGTGCTGGAACAGGGAGCACAGACAGAGTCAAGTAAATCAGCCAACCGTCTTTCAGCAGCGTAATCGAGTCAAATCCTCAGCCACTTACCCGTGACAGCCAGACGGATCGGGGTCGAATATGCAAATTCATGAGATAGTACACAATGCGACTTTGCAAGTAATCCTGAATGCGGTTGATGATGACTTGTTTGCCAATGTTCATGATTTTGAGGTAGGTATACTCGTCTTCATCACCGTCCTGGTCGAGCGTCTTGTACGTCTTTTCATATTTGCTTATGCGGTTGAGAAAGTCCTGGGCTGCGGCCTCGGGATCCTGGCCACGATAGTCCGGGCTGGTGGCTTTGACGTCGCGAATATTCGCCATGATGATGTCTTGATCATCGCACTTGCTTTCGACGAACAAGACCTCAATTCCATGTTGGACGCAAATGTTGTTGACCCATTTCCGGCGCTCCTTGGTAGAATTGGTAGCATCGAGGATCGCGACAACTCCTCCGGTGCCGAACCAGGCGAGCATATCGGCGACGGCAGCCTCCGCGGCGGCACGACGCTTCCGCTCGCCCTCTGCATTGTTGGTGTCGAAGAAGTCGGCGGTGGGATGTGGCGCATCGCTGCGCCGGTAGTTGCCGACGTTGAACGTCTGCGCGGGAATAGACAACCACTGAAGGTAGCGCTGAGCTGTCGTGATTCGGATGAGCCAGAGGGACAACGGATGAGCTCGGCGAGCAAGGGTTTCTTACCTATTTGCGCAATGTAGCTCTTGCCACGGGCTGGGAGTCCAACCATGACAACACATATCTTTGTGTCCTCTACCTGGACGCCGACGCCATTATTAGTCTTGGACGGCATGGTTCTGACGGCCAAACAATATGTTTGCGCAGGCGCACGACAAAGCTGGGAAAGGAAACACAGGCATCCGGGCCTGAATCGGGCGAGACACGTGTTGATGCGCAGTCAAAGAGTGACTTGAGAAATGAATGTCCCATTCAGAAACCAGAAACATGTGACCAGAGGGAAACAATGGGAAGTGGGCTTGAAAAAGCCGGGGGCCGAAAAGGGGAACGAAAAGGGGAGCTCAATATTGAGTCAAACGGGCCAAGTGCAGTGAGATGGAACGGGGGAGGAAGGTCAACCGGCGCAGGCTCTTTCCTGGTGTGACGACTGCGTCGGCTGTGAGCAGACGGCGCCAGTGCCAGTGCCAGTGCCAGCCAGTGCAGTGCCAGTGCCAGTTGATGAGGTGATGTGCGAGGTGCGAGGTGCAATGTGCCATGTGCCATGTGCCATCCGTCGGGTCGCGTGGTTTGTCAACGCTGCAGCTTTGCAGGCGGGGAAAGAGCCAGCGGGGAAGGAGGCAGCCTGGCGCCTGCCCGTCCGTGCTCAACCCGTGCTTGACAGAAGTTGACCGGGTGCTCGACTTGCCCTCAAGCACCAAGAGGCGGAGATGCTCTTCATGCTCCATCTTCATGTTCGCCTCTCTTCTACAGTGCCAAAAGCTATGCCTTCGTTCCGGCCGCTTGGTGGGGAACGTTTTGGCGAAGCGCATCGCACAGCCGTCGCACAGCGCCGGCATTTGACGACGTTTTGCTGATTGCCCGGAAAACGCCCGTCCCCCCCCCCGATCCATCCCGGTGCCGCCCCGTTCTACTCGAACGGCTAAATGCTGCACTCAAGATGAGGGGCTTTCCTGTAAAGGCCGTTCGTCATATCTTGTCGAGGTGCTAATGAGGTATACGGTCCTCTCGGACATCCAGCATGAGACTCAGAAGTCGGAACACGAGATTGGACCCTGCCAGCCGTTCTCATGGCTAGAGCCGCCTCTTTCCGGTTGGCTGAAGTGCAAATCATTTGATTATAAGTGTGATTATCCTTGCTGCAGGAAATGCGCCTTTCCTCGGCCGGGGTCTGCCTCCGGGACTGCCCGACAGAAATGGCCTTCTTCCGTACGCTTGCACCGAAAGCCAGGGATGCAAGGGAAGGTACATGATGTTTGGGAGTATTCCAAGAAAGCTACTCTGCCCGCTTCTTGCGTCTGAACCATTCATTTTTTTTTTTCTATCTTCCTTGAAGGAGCATGACTGCAGTCTGCGGGTGATCAAACCGTCGGCAGATGGCACGAAGCGAGAGCGAGGCAATTTTGGCAATACGGACGCGGACCAGCTCGATTCCAGCTCGAGGTCTCCGGTCTCCCTCCGTAGCGCAGTTGTGGAGCGGCCCCCACGATGATCAGGCTCGAGCTGGCCCTCACTTCACCGCCCATGACCATCAGTGGTGGACTCGTCACTCGCTCTGCCTTGGTTGCCCTGCGCGGCATTCCACGGAAGAAAGAGAAGGAAAAAAGAAATGAGGGCGGGAGGCGAAAGGAGAGGGAGGGAGACAAGCAAAGCGATAACGAAAAAAAAAATATCAACAGATACCACGAGCGCTGATCCCAAAGGATGCATAAATCGGCACTCACGACCAGACGGTCTAGGCAAGGGGGGCAAGCACGATTCAAAATCCAGAGAAGATCCCGCGCTCACCTTGCTGAAGTTCCATGTGTTTGCCCGCGCTCGTCCCCACGGCGAGGCCTTTGGTGTCGGTGGACCTGCGGTGACGCCCCTCATGACGGACGATTGTTACGGGCTGAAAATGGATGATGGAAAGGGGTCATGGAGGGGAAAAAGGTCGGTGAGTGACGGTGAGAATGCGGACCGGTCGCGACTCGTCCTGCCTTTATTTGCTTGCTTGGGCTGCTGGGAACCGGCGCGGCGCGTGCGAGATGAGATGGGATGTCTCGAAACGATGTCAGTGGCGAGCGAGGTGCAGAGACGTTGAATACAAAGCTTGGGGTTTGTGTGTTGGATGCGATAACAGTTGGGGTGGACAGTGGACACGGCCCAATCCGGCAATGGGAATTTCTACATCAAACATCGAAACCAGATCTTCCCAGTGCAATGTGGCCACCGGCCAGGTGGGACCCACATGCATCACATACCAGTAGATACTCATATAAGCCATGTCATCTGCCAGATGATGCATCCATCAGTCATCAACCACAATGCAACCTTGATCGACCGATCTTCGGTCTTCACGCGCGCCACACCAGCACACACTCACGAAGCCCGCAACCCATGAGACCAGACCGCAATAATACTGTCTTATTTTTTTTAATTTCCATCTCCATGGACATGCATGGGTGTGTGTAGCGAAACTGTCAAGATAAGATTGCGCACAAATCATACCGATATGCTGTAGCCTGTAGCACAGGGACCGAGCCTCTATCAATGCCCCTTGAGCCGCCTTGCCAACCACAAAAAAGACAAGGTCCAAAAAATGAAAAAAAGGGGGGGAGGGCGCACACTGGGACGGGTTTTTCGTCGTCCCAGATTCAGATTGGTTCAGATTCAGAACCTAAGTCCGCGCATAGAAGCGCATCTCGGCGCCTCCGACGTCGAAAACGGCCACCACACTCTGGAGGAAGACGTCGCCTAGGATGTACGGCCCGGGCCCGCCGCTGGCGATGGCGACGGCACAGTAGCCCGTGGTCTGGTCCACCAAGTCGCGGTAGATCATGTCTGCGGGGTTGATCCAGAACTCGACTCCGGAGATGACGACGGCGAAGCTCGGCGGGATGGAGTCGCACGGCGCGAAGTAGGAGCCCCATTGGTACAGATACACGGCGCGGGGCTGGAAAGCAGCAGCAATGGCTTCGGCCAGGGCTATGGTTTGCTTTGTTAGAGATGTTGACTTGGTTTTTTTTTTTTGAAAAATTTAATTTAATTTAATTTTTTTTTTTTTTTTTTTTTTGCAAATCCTATTGCCTGGCAAATGAAACCCGGGGAAAAGGTCAAACATGTCAAGAGTTAGGCGGACGGATACTCACGCGGAGGGAGGTAGTTCATTGTCGTGCCGGTATCGACAATGTAGGGATATTTGGTCTCGTCACTCGTCTGTTCCCATTTGATGCCGTCGGGAATGATGGTGTAGAAGGAGTATTTCCATGATGATTCGGCCGAGCCGCCGAGATTTGCCTAGATGAGTTGGCCCCCGTTGAGTACCATGGTCTCTGTTCAGGCAAGCCAAACTTTTCTTCGACTTACCACGATGAGATCAGTGGCGGCGTAATCACCCAGCTGAACATGAGTTGGCGGCAAGCCGCCCCAGCCGATGATTCCGTCGGAAGAGTTCTTCATCAGAGTCACGCTGAAGACGGGCTCCATGCTCCCTTGCATGACGGCGTTGGTGAGGAAGGGGACGTATTGGATGGCGTTCCACGCTGCTTCCTGCCCAATCTCACCATAGTACGCACTGGTGATGGACGGATAAGCGAGACCGAGCACGCCCACGGTCAGGTTGTTTCCGTGCCAGTAAGTGTAGTTGGCCAGACCAGCTTGCTGATCCGTGACAGTCACCCCCCCGCAGGCGATGTCGGCGTACCCCATGGGCCCGGAGACTTTCTCCCCGGAGCCATACTTGAGGTAAAAATGCAGATCGTCAATGGGACCGTCCCGAAAACCCTTGACATGCGTGTCCCCAAACCCGCAGAGGGACTCGCCATGCCGGGCCCCGCGGGCATCACGACACTCGAATCCCTCCTGCACGGCCCACGTGTCGGAGCTGCCGGTGTCGAGCAGAAGCCAGACGGGCACGCCATCCCACCCACATTGGATGACGTACTGGGTCGAGAAGGCGCCGGCGGTGCTGATGTTCTGATACGTGTGCTGGCCGTGCGATGGCGGCGTCCGGAGCACGCTGACCAGGCTGGACACGGCGTTGCGGTTCTCCGAACGGGCCTTGATGCTGGAGATTCTGGAGAACCGAGCCGCCCGCTTGTCGGTCGAGGGCTGGGAGACGGCCTTGGCGCGCTGGAAGGTGAATCCGTTCAATGGCTGGGACAGATCCCAGCTCGAGGGCGCTGCGGGATGGTTCGGCGCGCTGGGCGACGACGCCCCGGCGAAGCAAAGGCCCAGCACGGACAGGAGGAGCAAGAGGATGCTCGCCATGGTCTGCCTCTCTGGTCTGACCTTGAATCGAGTCGCAAGTCTTGCAGAAAACGTTGGCACTTGAAAGACGAGAAACCTTCTGGACGGCGGACGTTGCTTTTTCCTTTTTCTTTTCGAGACACGCGTGGTTCTGACTTTGTAAACATGAGCCACTCACTCAGGTTCCAAGTCATGATAAACGGACCTTAAAACGGCGGGGTTTGCAAAGCAGATGGGATGTATCTTGTATGAAAAAAAAAAAAAATGGCTTGACAGCTGCTCGCACTGCAACGGCCCTGTCCTGTCGGCTCACGGCATCACAACACTTCGCCACGCACAACCCCCCGATCTCGGCGAGCGCAGGTGCCGGCCAGCTGATCTGTCAGGGGAGAAGCGAAAGCGCAGGCTCCCGCTTCCCGCCCCCTTGCCAAGCGAGACGCAAGTTTGCTATGCTTCGTGTGTCATGATGGCAGCAGTTTGTGATATTGCCAGTCGTGTCTCCCCCATCAGGGCCGCCGCACTCGCCGCTCAAATCCGCGGTGGCACCGCTTGCCAAAACGCAGGTATTGACAACATCCGAAGCCGAGGTGTCTTCTTGAAACCGCCAGCGCCTCTTTCCTCCAGCTCTCGTGGACATGTTCACGCACGTCAGCCGACTTCTCGGCCGTCCTTTGTGTACGACGAGCCAAGTGTTTTGAAGGGAAAGGGATGGGGAATAGTTTGCCCATCTAGGGCCATCTTCCACTCGTCTTTTTCCCCCTATTCCCCCCTTTTCCCCCTTTCCCACACCCCTCAGGCCCCGGATAGCGACAGTGCACATCTTCTCGGCCGTATATGTCGCTCAAAAGACAAGTAGGTAGGTACCCCTCTCGGGCCGGCCGTTTGGTTCCCTTCCGCCCGCTGTACCACGACATGATCAAAAAAAAAAAAAAGGAGAAGAAGAAGGGGCTGCCAGAAATTCCGCAGCACGGGTAACACGGGGACGTGCTTGGGCGTGCAACAACTGCGCACTACCTCCCACCTACTACTCGGCATCGCTCTCTCGCGCGAGACAGGAGCTCGTTTTCGCAAACAGGTTCGGTATACAAAACGGATGGTCTCGGGCGGGTGGAGGGGTGTGTCTTGGGGGGGGGGGGGACAGACTTTTCAACGACTAGCAGCGACTTGGCGGATTTTCTTTCTTTCATGCTCTTGTACAAGCATGTATATAACAAAATCCGTCGGGCGGCGGTGCGGTGCGGTGCGGCATACGCAGTTTCAGGCTGCGTGTCTCTGCGGCGCAAAACAGCAAGACAGGGTCTGGACATGATGATGTCTGGTCAGTCGCCGTCAAGACATGATGGGAAAATCGTCTTCGGGGTCAGTTCCTGGTTGGGTCCTCCCTCTTTCCCCCTTGCCCCAGCGTGAACAAGTCCAACACATGATTAACAAGTCCAACGCATGAAATGAAATGAAACAGGATGTGAACAAGAATGATGATGATGATAGTAATAATGAATAATCGAGTCAAGGAAACAAAAACGCCACGCGAATCCCCAGTCGAATTTGTATATCGTCTTCATGTCCGCCAGCTATCCCATGTCCAAAAACCACACTTTCTTCCCTCTGACTAAAGTCGACTGGCTGCTTGGCTGGCTGGCTGCCCCCCAGCCGCTTGGGGAAGAATACCCAGACTGCATCATATGCTCCTGAAAGGGATGCCTGTTTGGTCACTCCCCGACCCCGTCACGACCACAAAGGAAGAGGAAAAGAAGCCGAGGAGAAAAAAAGTGAAACGAGAAGAAGAAAAAAGTGAAAGAGAGAAAGAGAAAGAAAGACAGAAACTCCTTCGCCATGCAGAATTAGATCAATAGTCATGTGAATGTGCTGAGCATACAGGTGCAAGGACAATGAGAAACACAGACAAAAACAAGAGATTCCACACTTTGGTAAAACCAATGGGTTCATTCACCAAAGTGGGCGGGTGGCCTGCTGGCCAACGCTCCAACGCTCCAACTGGTCTTTGAGCAAATCGTGACCTGAAGCATGAGGGGATGAGCCCAGGCAACGAGGCCAGGCTTTTCCCCGGCCTTCTCACACTCGTTGTTTCTTGCGATGGCCGTGGGCCGCGTCATCCGCGCTGCGCTTCTCCGGCGCCGCATACGTGTCGTGGCCAACATCGCCCACTCCCTCGTCCTCCTCGATGCATCTGTCGCATTCCTGGTCGAAATCATGCTCCTCGACGAATATGCCCCGTCGGCATTCGCCAAATGCGCCGGCATTTTTGGATTCCAGGCAGGCCAGCTGCTGTGTCAAGTCATCCCACGTGTGTGAATCACCACATCTGGTACAGCTTCCCGAAAACACGAGAAGACGACACATGGTCCGTTATATGCCCCCCCGCGCCCGGTTGTTGCAGGCGGTTTCTTCTTCTTTTCTTTTTTGGAAGCAAATATCTTTGTTCTGGACACGGGGAAATCGTCGTGTCGGTATTTCGGCGGCGAGCGATCCTTGCAGCCCCTGAAAAAAAAGGTCGATATGCCGCCCCTCGAAGAGCGGCCAAAATAATGATCGGGGGAGTGCTTGTTTCCCCCCCTTTTTTTTTTTTTTTTTTTTCCCCTCCCGATGCACAACGATTGTTGGTAGCCTCAGACGGGAGAAGGTGTCCGACTATACGTCGAAAGGTCCGTCCCGGAAAAGGCGAGAAGAAAGAGAGAGGGCAGGTGGCATAGCCCAGCGTAGGCTATGTGATTGAGAGCAGGTCAGTCTGTGTGATTAGGACCAAAAGGTAGGGTCGCATCAGAGACAAATAGAAGAAGAAGAAGAAGAAGAAGTCAGAAAGGGCCGGCGGATGCAGCGGTCCGGGGAGGTTCCAGCAAACTAGCAAGTCAATCTGATTCCGGTGCATCCCGGCCCGGTACAACAGGACCTCGCGTGCTTTTCGACGAATTCCAGCTCGAGGATCCAGTGAAGATACAAAGACGCAGTGTGTTGTGGTGGGAGAAAAAAAAAAAAGCAGTCAAGACAGGATCGGAGGACGTACTGGAGGGAACGTACCAGAGGGGGCCCACCAAACCTGCAGCGGACGCGAACAGTCGAGTCCTTTTTTCAGAAAGTGCAGCGAGGCGCGCGCGCGGCCGCGGAGCGAGGACAAAACAGGACGACGGGGATGGGATTCACTCGGTGCTGTGTCCGGCTGTGTGCGGTGTGCGCTGGTGTGAGCGACGTGACAGGTTTTGGGCCATCCGTGGCCCACGAAGCTTGGCTTGTAAGTTGTACCTGGCGCGGGATGCCCCCAGCAAGCAAGTTGGCATGCGTCGAAAGCTTGAAAAACTTGACCAAATGCATTGATGGATGCTGCCCGTGCCAGTGCCAGTGCCAGCCAAAAGACTCAGAAAACTTGGACCGTTGCTTGTTTGGGTGAACCGGGCATGGCCAGGTGGTGGTTGGTGGGGCCGGGGGAGTGGGGACATGGATGCCCGTCTCGTCTTGTCATTGGCCAAGCCGCAGCCTGCGGGCAAGGAAAGCAGCAGTGAGGTAGGTCGCAGCAACTTCAGCAAGTAGGTACCTAGGTACAAGTACTCAAGGTAGCATGCATTGCATAGTCCGTACAAAGTAACATCTTGGCAAGGAGGGCCCATGTCTCGGAAGAAACAACCGCGCGTGTCCCCCCATCATCCATGCCATGCCATGCCATGCTTCTCAAGGACCAGGGCAGCGGGCATGTTGCTTCCACTTCTGTTTTCTGCTTGTATCGTCAGGAGACTCTCAGCCCTATCCCATCCTATCCCATCCCATCCTATTGAGGCCATGGACCTCCTCGGTTCCTACTTACCTAGTACCCAGTAGCGAATAATGTGTGCAGTTTACCTACCCATGTATTCATGAGCCCATGCTGCAACGCGCCCTCCCTTCAAAAACGGTACAAAGCCCAACCGGCGCCTCGCCCCCCTCCCACAGTGAAAGACGGGAGCAGACGCTTCCGTGCTTGGCAGCCAAGCTGTCCCATTCCTTATCAATCGTCAAATCCAAACCGACCTAGTGACCTGGGTTGTGCATGCTGCATGTACGTTCCCTGTCTCCTGCTGCTCCGTGCGCCCGTCTCGTCATTTTTAAAAAAAAAATTTTCTCTTGATTGCCCAGCCAGGCCGCTTGATCAGAAAAGGGCATGTCACCTGCGGCGGGGGACGAAGCCCTAGCTACTACATATGTACTAGGTATGTACATATTGCATACGAGGTATGATACCCGGGTAGGTAGGTACCTACCTAGGTACCTAGTAGGTATGTGCAGCAATATGGAGGGCTTGGCAAACCATGGAACCCGCCGTGGCATTGGTCACTGATCCGTGATGGGCTCGCCGGAGATTAAAATCCAAGAAACCTCCCCATTGCCCAACAATCGTCCCATCCCATGATCCATCCATCCCGTGATCCACGACCATCACGACGCTGGCCCACATTCAGTGCGGGAGCGAGTGGGGGGGGGCCCGCGGGCCGGCAAACTAGCCCGACGCTTTGACCACCGCCGATGCCCGCTCGCATCGAGCAGGACATTGAATGACACGACACACCGCCTACAGGCCGTTGAGATGATATGCACAGCATCATCCATGGCCGAGCGTCAGACTCGTCACATAAAGAGGCCAAGCGACGAGCTCACTCACATCACAGTTGCCCGGCGCGTCGTGTGTGGGAAGAAACGTGAATCGAATGGCAGCAGATCTCAATAGCAGTAACAAAAGTGATACATGGTATGGAGGGCGGAGATGCCACGGCAAGACAAAATCCATCATCTTGTACGTACGTCCTGGCGTGAGCAAACGTGGCATCGAAACCACATTACTCTAGCATGCAGACTCGACCCCGTGACAGATATCAAGCCCCAGGGACTTACTTGGCGGCGCCATCGGCGGCTGTTCTTCCTTACATCTCGCCGTAGCTGATCAGGTCAAGGTTCAAAAACGTGCTCCGGCACCAGTCATGGAATGCATATGGCCGTGTCCAAGGGCCCGCCCCTTCCCTCGTACAGTAAAAAAGCCACAAAAACAAAAACAAAAAAGAGTCAACGTTGTCAAATAAACCCGAGGTTGGTATATGTCCAGGTAGTAAGTACGCCGCATGGTACTGTGTCATCCTTCAAACGAAACATGTGAGGCACAATCAAGCTTGTACGTCCAGAAGAGAGAGCACCAGGCGTGTTTCGAACAGGCTGCGTCGACAACACAATGGCAGCACGCCCTCTGCCAACCAAGATGCTCGAGATTCGATCCACGGCTTCTCTCCTGTTTTTCTCTCTTCATTCCCCGAGCATTGTTTTTGAGTCTGTCGTCGGCATGGGCCATGACTAGCGGGGAAGTTGCGAGAACAAGAACACCGGCGGAAGTGACGAGCAAGGCGCAGGCTGCGACACCCGTCTTTGGATATGCCCGGGTTCTCCTGCAAGAAACAAACGCAGCAAAAGCATAAACAAGTCATCGGCAAATTGTATGCACACGTTCATCAAGGGCGAAACAACAGCATCGTCACCCGCGGCAGCCTCAACCCTATCGAATGTCTAGGGCACAATGAGGGGACGGGTCAGAATCAAATGCAACAAGTCGTACATGAGTGGACACCATCACAGTTCACGCGTCATATGCGTTTCCGAGTCAAGAGGTAGCATCAGTCAGGTCAAGGCATCGCGCATGGTTCTCATGCTGTGGCATCGCACAGCGCAAGCTCCATCAAGGTCACCGAGTCAAGATGTGCAAGCAATCGCCGTCATAGGTGGAGGCTGTCATCACTATGAGCCAGGAGCAGCGCCGCCTGCTGTTGGCCCGTCACCGGTTTGTTGCTGTTGTTGCTGGTACATCAGGGACTGATACCAGAGCGCCACATAATTTTGATATCCGCCATCTGCATCACCAAGTCAGCTTTGTTTTGGCTCCTCCAACCCTTCCTCTCTGCATGCTCACCATGAAGAGGAGATTTGAAAGACTTACATTGAGCGTATGGGTCTGCACCGTCTCCGGATGAAGCTCGAGCTGGGTTAGCAGATGCATCTGGACCTTGCGAATACGAAGGTCTATCGTGATCCTGATGTCCGCGACCTTGAGGGGGCCCGCTACGATCGCCACTCTTTTGTCGCTGTTGCGGCATGTTAGTTGGTATTCGATGGAGTACGTTTTTTTTTTTTTTTTTTTGCAACGAACTGATGACATACCACAGCATCGACCTTCTCCTCGATGGCTACTTTGGCGCGTGCGATGCTGTCTCGTGACCCTATGAGTGCAATTTCTCGCTGGACCTCACCAGGCCCAGACGACTGAGCCACATTGATCTTGCAACCTGTGGTGTTCTGCATGTCGCGAATGGTCTCACCACCTTTTCCAATAATCATGCCCACCGCATCCGATGGTACATAGATTGCGTCATTCAACTTGTCCGGTGCGCCTGAATTGCCTCCCATATCTCTGGCTGGGGCTTCGGCGCGAGACGGGGCGGCTGCCGTCTTCTTGGAGAGGACAGCAGCTCCGTCGCCCCTCGTATCACTATCGACGATTTCCATGATGAGATCTTTGGCGCGAGCTGCAGATTCCACGGTGCCAATGAGATTGACGGGGCGCAAACCATTGACGCTCTTCGATTCTCCCACGATGTTGATGTGACAGCCGGATCGTTCTTGCAGGTCACGAATCGTCTCCCCTCCACGGCCAATGATCAAGCCAACTGTGCGGTCCGGCACCATGATTTGCATATGATCTTCGCCTTCTCGAAGAGGAGCAGCTCCACCCATGTCCGGCTCCTGACTCGTGTCCTGGGGTCGATTCAAGGCTCCCATCCCACTGTCTTCAATAATGCGGTTGATGGAGGCCTTCACCTCAGCCCGGCGTGGTCGGGGACCTGTGATCCTGCATTGACGGAAGGGGCCACCATCAGTAGCAGCAAGGAATTGTACACGGCAGTTTGTCTCAGCTTCTATACGACGCAAGTTCTCGCCTAGGCGTCCGATAATGAGGCCCACTAAGCTCGACTCAATTTGGATAGTCTCTGAATTTTCGTCTGCTGCACCGCGAAGCGGTGACCTATCTCGACCACTGCCCCCGCCGCCTGCGCCTGCTCCTCCTCCACGGGGTGAAAAGCGACCTCTGGAAGGCGGCGAGTATGACCGATCGCGTCCATGATCCCTTGCATGACCACCACCGCGACGATCATCTCTATAGTCACCACGAGCTGGTGAGCGAGATCGGGATCGACCATATTTTCGATCAGCATTTCGTGCGTCGGAGCCATAGACAAGTGGGCGATCGTAAGAGGTGGCACCTTTCTCAGCAGCGTATGCTCGAGCCTTGGATACAACATCATCGAAGTTCATTGTGCCAGAGTTTACGGGGCGGATGGCGCTCAAGTCCACAGTTCCACTAGCCGCGGGGGCTGGCAGATGGCCAGAGGCAGCATACCCAGGGGCCACCCCGGGAGGGCCTTGGTACGGATGTGGCGGGGCAGACGACGAGGCAGGAGGATATGCCTGTCCAGGAGGTCCAAGAGGTGTCTGGGAAGGAGTGCCGGCAGGCGGGCGTTGGGCAGCTGTGTTGGTGGTTAGTTTGTTGCCATCATGACTGGCTGGCTGGCTGGCTGGCTGGCAGGGAAGACTGAGCGAGCGGGAAACGTACCGAGTGCTGCCAGAATGCTCTGGATATCGGGATGCGATTCAGCCATGGCGAAGGGTTAATGCGCTATCAGAAGGCTCAAGGTGGCACAAGAGACAATGGGCAACTCGATGATGTCGGAGCAACGCCGGTGGCAGAAGCCGCGACGAGAAGAGGGCCGTATGACAACGGCGTTGGATCGAGTCGTCTGTTTCTTGGTTCAGAAGCTGCGCCCAGCTAGTTCTGTCTGACTTTGGCGTCGCAAGAAAGAAGGAAGCGAGCGGTAGCTGCTGCTGCGGGAATGCGGAAGTTGACTGAGTTGACTTGGGTCAGTCAAGAGGGGGGATGGGGAGATGCGCGTCTCATGACCAAGGGCGACATAATTTTTCGTTCGCAATAGGCAGGACTTGGAGTGGCGTATCCCTGCGCGGACGGAAGAACTTGCAGCCGATGGACAGTGAGCGGGTGCAAGCTGTCAGGTACCGAGCGGCGAGCGGCGAGCGGCGAGCGGCGAGCGTACCCGGTAGTAGCCTGTAGGTACCGCATCCAAGTCTGGGCTGCCCCACGGGCCACGGCCCATGGGCGTCGATGCGACGCACGAAGCACAAACAACGTCGTCGGAGCGGCTGTCAGCCTGTCGTGAAGCCAGCCCTGGCATGCACGTCCTGCAGTGCATGCCTGGTATCTTGCTTCCCGAAGGAGACGGCCACGACGGTCTTTTGTGAACAGCAGGCACGAGCAGGCGCGAGCAGGCATGGCCAAGTTGGCATGCCCACGTGGCCATGCCTCGACATAGGCGAGCAAGGCAAGAGGCATGGATCTGTGCTTGTACGTGCTAACGCCGATGGAGGAGGCGCTGGCGAGACATGACGCGGCCCAGCCAATAGAGGCGTACGCCAACCAGGTGCTGGCTCTGCAGCGTCTGCCATGACTCTCGCCAGAACGGCGGCTGAATCAGGCCCTCTGGCCAACAAGAGGCGAAAAGGGTATGAGCGAGCTCCCACGAGCTCCCACGAGCTCCCAGCGCCGAGGCATCCGACTCTTTCGAGCCATTCCTGTATCGGTCACAGCAACGGTTCTCGTGTTGCCATCTACAACCTCTACAACTCTCGTTGATGCGGATCATCGCATGCTCCGTCGACCCTACGATTTTCCCTATTGGACTAGCGCGATTGCCATATCCCCCAGCACCCCAAACGACACAGCACCGCATACCCATACCTTGGCTAGACATCGTTGTCTCCCTTTGCCCCCTTCTTTTTTGAATTCATCTTTCTCGTGCCGCCCGCGACGCACCATGTGTTCTCGAGTCGTCGTCGAGCATCGGTGCAAGCACCGAGTGCTCCGGGGATATACTAGGTGTTTCCGGGAAGACTGTTCCAGCAAAAGAGACGAGATCCTCATCGACGCAGACGATTGTCCGCGATGCGAGGCCCGCAAAGGCTTCAAATCTTCCAGGTGGTGCTCAGAGGGATGCCACTGCACCTGCATGTAAGAGGGAAGCATTGTTCGGAGATGGCACCTTCACGACAAAGGTGCGTCCGTCCGGCGTTGCGGATTCCCGCAACCAACTTCACATTCATGCCCATGATTTTGAACAAACAAGTGCGACCGAACAGACGGAAGCGATGACACGAGGCAATATGTCAAGCAGCATCAGGATGCGAAAGGGTCGGTGCACGTTGCACGCCGTCCGTCAGCAAAACCGTACCAGGACGGACGTGGGTGGGCAAAATGGGAAATGGAGAATGGAGAATGGAGAATGGGAAAACGGCTGGGATGGCGTTGTTGGAAAGAGCGAAATAGGTTCTATTGTTTCATGTTTTGGCGTGCATTCGTTTGTCCACGGTCAGCAGTGGTTATGGAGGGCGGCCATGGCGTTGCGTTGTAAACTCTACTCTGAAAGAATGCACCAGCGCTTGAAAATCGGCCCGATGGCCAATGTACGACGCAATCACGGCGTGACGCACTCGAAATGTCCGGTTGTGCGCAGCCGACCGGCCACACCTGGATCAAGTGGATGGTGACGTTGGAAGTCGCCAAGGACTGCGGCTTCTGGCCCTTCTGGCCCTTCTGGTCCTTCCTTCTGGAACCAGATCTGACAAGACTGACATGGGAACACTGAACCCATGCAGGGATGGAAAGTGGGGGGTGGGGACGTGGTATCCATAATCCAGACCCCAGATTCGCTTTCTCGATTCGCCTTCTCGATTCGCTTCCTCGCACGAAACTCGATCCAAGACAGACCTCGGGCCGGACGAGGCGTACCTTGGCGCAATGGCGAAAAAGGCACGCCAAAGAATCAGCTACGGTGTGTGAATCCTGCGGCCGATGACGTCTGGCACAGTATGCTGATCACTTCCTTTTCGTCGTCCCAGTTCTGGAGAACGCCAAGTCATCTGCTGGTGGTCATCGCCTCGGCGTGAACGGTCTGGCCGTCGACGTAAACAACAGCATTCTGTAGGATCGCAGCCCATCTGGCTCCCCCCCCCCCCCCCCCCCCCACACACACACACACACCTCCTTTCCTGCTTCTCGTGACGCACAGTCGTCGCTATCGTCAGTCTCTTCTCCACGTGCTCCTGAATTGTACTGACAGTTTCGATTCGTAGCTATACCGGCGGTCGAGATGGCATCGTCTGTGCTTGGGACCTCGACCTCGACCTCTCAAGAAAAGCCGGCGTACTCAACAGCTCTGGCCAAGCGAAACAACCACAAACCAAGTTTCGCTCACAAGCTCAACCTCATACTCACTGGATCAACGATATTACGCTGGCACAGAACAACACGGCTTTGGTTTCAGCGTCATCAGACCTCACTGTCAAAGTATGGCGCCCATTCTCCGAGGAGGACAGCACCCGTACCGTCGCCATTGGAGAACATGCGGACTACGCCAAGTGTGTTGCCACTCCTCCGGCTGACATGAACGCAAATTGGGTCGCGTCTGGTGGCCTTGATCGGAGAATATGCCTGTGGGATTTGAATGGGGCTGGGAAAACGCTCGATATTGACGTCAGGGGCGAGGAAATTCCCGAGAAGGGATCCGTCTATTCTCTCGCAGTCAGCCGGGGCATTATAGCCAATGGTGGCCCGGAAAAGATGATTCGTCTCCATGACCCTCGAACGGGGAACAAGATTTCCAAACTGGTGGGACACCTGGGCAACATTCGGTCCATACTCATCGACGATTCTGGCGATATTATCCTGAGTTCGAGTGCGGACAAGACCATCAAGATGTGGAGTGTCAAAGGTGGTCGTTGCATGTACACCTTCACTATGCACGATGAGAGTGTCTGGTCACTGTACTCCGACGATCCGAGCCTTGGCATTTTCTACAGCAGCGACCGCTCTGGTCTTGTGGTTAAGACAGACGTGCGTGGAAGCTTTGATGAGCTAGACAACGGACTGAGCTTAGCTGTAGCTCAGGAGCACACTGGTGTATCCAAAGTTATTGCTGCCGGCGGTCACATCTGGACAGCCACTAACCGCTCGTCTGTGAATCGATGGGGAGATGTCGACACCACCTCCGGTATCAATCTACCCGAGAGATTCCGACACCAGAGAGCTGTCTCGACCGCGGCCAGTCGACACCGTCATGCTTCGGGAACGGCGGCGGACGAGCAGATGACGAAGCAGAAGGAAGTCCCTTCAGAATCGATCCTTCGCATTTCCAACACCGCGTTTTTCCCCTGCCGTATCCCTTTCGACGCGGAATCAAGGACTCTGAATGAGACGCTGACCCGCCGCGGGTCGGAAGTTGTAATAGAGTCTCCAGATCCTGAAGTGATACCGATTTACCAAACACCGGAATACACCATTGAAGGGCAGTTCGGCCTTTTGAAACACAGGATGCTCAACGATAGAAGACGGGTGCTGACCTTGGACACTGCCGGCGATGTACTGCTCTGGGATATTCTCGAGGTACGGCGCCTTGGTATTTTGCTCATTCCCCGTCATGACGTAGCGGAAGACGGACAAGGGGCTAACCGAGGGCGTGCAGTGTAGACCTATTCAAAGTTTTGGCAAGCAGCATTTGGAAGATGTGGAGGCAGTCGTCAACACTCGGGAGGCCGTGGCACCATGGTGCTCGGTCGACTTGAGCTCGGGCAACCTCACTGTCGTATTGGAGCCTTTCAATTGCTTCGACGCCGAGATTTACGCAGACGAGTTGAAGTTGGACGAGCCGATTGGTTTCCGAGAAGATCAGAGAAGTAAGGGCTCACGGCGAGAGACGTGAAGCGCAAGCCATTGGGGGGAAACTGACTTTGGCTAACACGCTACATAGTCAGTCTTGGACGATGGATCCTGCGTTACTTGTTTGCCAATCTTATTGACGAAGAGATCAGACGCGATCAAAGCTACAGGCAACAGCTGAACCAAGAGATGATGCAGCGCCAAAATGCTGGTCGACCCAACGCTCCCACGTCGATTGCCCTTCCTCAGGCAAGCATGGCAGACTGGAGCAGGACAGATAAGGACACCACTCCCCGGGCTAATGCCTCTCGCCTGCAACTAGGAACGCCTGGGTTGGGAATCGGTCTTGCTACACCAGGCCCCAGTGCCTTGTCGCTTCCCGGGTTACCAGAGGAAACAGTATCTGGGCCGTTGATTCCTGCCGGAAAAGACACTGCGGGAGATAAAGGCGACTACTTCGCCGGAGGAAGCGCGGTCGTAGCCGGTACGGCTGGCGCCGACGCATCAGAGGCCAGGACTTCCGTGGAAAGTGGCAATGACAAGGGCAAGGAAAAGGAAAAGAACAAGGACAAGGACACGGAAAAGGCCAGCGACACACCCAAGTCACCGGGCAGCACATTTGGAAGGAAGCTTCGCATGTCCTTCAGCAGCAGGAAACTCGGCCGCTCCATGTCCGTGTCACAGCCCACACAAGAAAAACCCGTCGTGGTTGATGAGAAGGCGGAAGAATCAGAAACCTCGTCGACGAATGAGAGGGAGGTGGACGATAGCTTCTTCGGGGTCATTCAGAAGATGCGGAACAACTACGACAAGCAGAGCGCCGAAGCTCCCGACAAGTTGGTCGAGACGCGCATCACGCCGAGTCTGCCGAACGAGACGCCCGTGTTGAAGCTGCCGCCCGGCACCCAAGTCATAATCCAAGAAGAGACGTCTGGCGGCAGCGCCAACGTGTACCAAGGAACAGTCGAGAATGTGGGCCGCGACGCTGACATGATTGAGCAAAAGGCGCCCATGTGGTTGGGGGAGGTGCTACTGCAGAACCTGATTCCGTCCAAGGACCCGGTCAAGATCTCGTTTGTCCTCCATCCGTTAGGGGACCTGCCAGCGCTGTCGCCGGCGGACGGAAACAACCGGCTCAACGCCAATCGGATGCTACGCGTGAAGAAGATTCTGGCGTACGTGGCAGAGAGGATCGAGGATGTGCCCGAAGGAGCAAGTCCAGATGAGCTGGCTCCGGAGGACTATCTGGACCTCTACTGCAACGATCAGGTACGTCGGCCCTCGCTGAACCGGCGGTGCGCACAAGTGACTGACGGCCATGTCTCCAATGGCGCAGCGCCTTGATCCATTGATGAGTCTTGCAACGATCCGCACCCATGTGTGGAAGAGCGGTAACGACGTCGTGTTGTATTACAGGGCCAATGGACGCAAGAAGATTCGGCCGCCGCAGCCAGCTACGTCCATGATTCCAGCAGACACGCCTGGTGCTCACGGTCCGGTGGGAGCGGCGACGGCATCGGACCCGGCGGCACCGACAGCTGCCACGTAGAATGCATCCACCAGGGATCCGTGTGTCTTTGCTGCCATCTTTTGTCTTCTCGTCCGGGGCGTTTTCTTGTTTGCTTTTTCATATTCTCCGGGACGCGCTGCTGGTCGGGGCAATTCATGCCTGTCCCCATTGGAAGCCATTCGTGTGTAGGCGGCAACGGCGATGATACCATGGTGTAATATCCTTGAGCACTGTACCGGAGTCGATTTTGTTTTCTTATTCTTTTTTTTGTTCTTTTAATCCTCCTTTGTTCTTCTTTTTCCTTCTTTTTTTCCCTTTTCTTTTGTCTTGTCTTGGAGATGATATGAGCCGCGTCCTCTTTCAAGGGCAGTGCTCGTCTAGACCACAAGTAGATATACCTAGATATGTGCGTAGACAAGAAGAGCATTCACAATTCACACACAGATGAAGAAGAAGAAGAAGAAGAAGAAGAAAACCCGAGGTGAATAGAAAAAAAATTGTTTGTCTTGCAAAATTCAATTCCTTTTTTGCTCTGCCCCGTCTATGAAATGCCCGCCATGGTGTTCACCACCCACTGATAACTCCCCAGGAAGATGGCGCCCCCGACGGATATCCACGTCACGCGCGGGACGAGGCCCGCAAAGAGCGGCCGCCAGCCCTCCTCCCTGAGGATGCTGGACAGCACGTCCGCGACCGAGACCCTCTGGCGGGAGAGCATGACCCTCGTCTTGAGGACATCGAGCGGGGTTGTGGCCGCGGCGGCGACGCCGCCCGAGAGGCTGCCGTACAGGGCACTCTCCAGGGCGGGGACGTCGCCACCGTGGGCG
>SRQA01000537.1:0-20773 GCA_018360365.1 Claviceps citrina | reverse complement strand
CGCCCTCCCTGTTGCCGTCGCCGTCGCCGTCGCCGCCGCCGCCGCCGCCCAGACCCGCGGCCGACAGAAAGGGCAGCTTGCCCGGCTTGTTCTGCCCCTTCATCACGGCGCCTCGCAGCGCGGCCCAGGACTCGATCTGTCCGCTGCCGGCTTCCTGAACGCAGTCGCACTCGTCGCCCGCGGGACAGAGCGTCTCGCCCCCGGCATGCCACTCGGCCAGACAGGACTCGTGGCTCGCGCAGCCACACGACAGACAGGGCAGGAACAGTGCCTCAATCACCCCCAGGCAGAAGACGCATTTCAGCTCGTATTGCGTCTTGTGGCATCGATCGCAGCTTCCGACCGCTCCGCCAATGTTGGGCTCCGAGCCTGTGTAGCGGGCGGGCTCGAGCTGCGTTTCGTGGATGCGGCAGATGCCCGTCACGTCCAGGCCGCGGCCCGAGGAAACCAGGTTCTGGAGTTGGTCCCTTTTGCTGAGGACCATGGGGGACGAGCCAGACTTGACGTGCTCTTCCGACGCGCCGGCACTCGCACCGTCCCGCAACGTTGCCGCGTCGTCGACGCCGCCGGCATCAGCCATGGCCACGGACACGGACACGGACACGGCTGTGGGCGTGGGCGTGGGCGTGGCCGTGGCCGTGGCCGACTTGTACCGGAACCTGCTGAACTTCAAGACTTCCAGACGTGATATGGGCTGCTCCCACGCCTGCAGCATGTCCGCATACGCAAGCCGATACCTGGCGTATAGGGCAGCCCTACCGGGATCCAGCAATGGCTTGTCCAGCCACCCGTCGTCGTCGAAAATGGACTGGTCCGCCTGGACTATGCTGACCGACGTCGGAACAAGGGACAACGCCTCGACGCCCTTGGAATCTTCCTCCGATAACGATGTCGTCCTTGCACCACCTGATCCGCCCGACGTGTTCTTGAGCGCCGGGTTGGATGTCTCCGAGTTGCTCACAGTCAAAGAGAGGGTGCTCATGATGTACTCGACAGGACTGGGCCGTTTGCGCCCCTGGCTTGGAGGCGAAGACGAGCCGCCTCTGACAAATGCCCTTGGAAGAGCTACCGAAAATGCCGATGCAAATCCGCCGGTTCCCCGCAAAAGTCCCCGATTGGTCGCTGACCTAGATGTTGCCGGCCGTCGAGGCTCGGCATCTCTCAGCTGGGTTTTGCCCTTGACCGAGGGCGTCCCGCCAGCCGAGTATGCGTTGTTTCCCGGGTCGCCGTTCCAGCGCAGCTCATCTGACCCACGAGAGCCGGCACAGGGCAGGGGGGCGGCAAGGCTTCCTCGAGTGGCGGCCGCCGTTGAGTTTGACTTGGTGTGGCTTCCAACATGCGCCGCACTCCATCTCCGCGCTGCGACATCGGTGGGGAAGTAATCCAAGGAAAACGAAGGGGCCTTGAGGGGCAACGGCGTCTCCTTTTCTGGCAGACGGGACTCTGAGTAGGCAACGCCTTCCTCCGCTTCTGGTTCGCTGAACAGACAGGAGAGCATGGCCAGCATTTGGGTATCCGCCAGGGTCTCGAAGTGGTTGAAGAGTTCCAGGATGAATCCCTTGGCCAGTGGATGTTGACCCCATTTGGCTTTGGCCCTGAGGCCACGTCCGTCAGCGGCCGGTGGGCGTTCTGCTCGCGAACCGCGACCCCTGGCATTACTGGATACCACCTTGCGTGCAATGACCAGAATGTCAGTGGTTTGGTCATGTTCGTGAGTCAACACTTGAAGAGGGATCGCCTTGCTCAGTAAGATGGCTACATATCGCCATATATCCGCCAGATCGCTGTCTCCGTATTTTTCGGCCACCCGAGCGTTGTGCTCGCACACAACGGTGCTGTCGCCCAAGATGGCGTATTCCTCGGCGTATTCCATCTTGGACGGCAAGTCCGATCGCACATCATAGATGGCTATCAGATTCCGAAGTCGTCCAAACCGGCGCCGGCTCATAGTCCCCGTGCCGGTGCCGGTGCCGGTGCCGGTTCCGGTTCCAGTACCTATCCCGGTTCCACCTCCGCTAGATCGCACTGATAGGTCTTCGCTCCAAGTCTTCCGAAGCTGCCCATTCGAGCCATACCACAAGTTCATCTTGTGAATTGATGTTGACTCGGAGCCACTGGAAGAAGACGAGGACGACGAGTCGCTCCCAGACTCATCGGAACAGTCGTCCGTGGCAGATGCCTCATCCGTACCATACTTTTGGTCAGACGGCAAGTCGTACGTAAGACGACCGAAGCCCGCAAAAACCGGTTCTCCCTTGGAGCGCTCCTTGATAGAGAGCTCAGCTGACGCCGAGAAGAGCGATCGAGCCTTCTCCTCTTTGGACGGAAAGAAGCACACAAGCCGGCCGTCGGCTGCGAATTGAGCACCACAAGTCCGAGGAGGATGAGGAGGACTATTTCGATGGGCCAATAGGACGAGAGCCGTCTCAGAGCCGTCCTGCGGAAGCTCCTGAGATAGGGAGGCACAGCCCCCGGCTGGGATATCCCCGTCTTCGTCGCTCGAGCTTTCATTTGCGAGACCATCGAGATCATCATCCAGATCGCGCACATTCTTGAAGAACATGGTGCTGGACTCCAAGTCAACTTCACCGAGGAGGTATATAAATATCACTTCCAGACAATTCTGCTTGCGCTGCAGGAATTCGTCCGAAAGCATGTGCACTTCTTTCATGATCTTCTCATGCGTGTCTTCAGGCATGAACGACGTCCTCTCAATCATGAATTTTGGTGCCTTGAGCTTGGGATAGCCAGATGGGATGTCGATCTTGACCTTGACAAAGATTGATTCTCCGTCCTCCCCCCACGGGCCCGTGAGTGACGCATTCAAGGTCAAGCCTTCCATGTCGATATTTTCCCACGTCACCTTGGGGATCTGAGTGCTGATTCGAAGCAGTTCCTCTTGAATGGTGTCGGGCTCGTTCCATTCATCATCTGGGTAGTTGTGCCCCATAATGTCGTCATCTGTGGAAGCATGACGCTCGGCATCATCGCTGAACGGTTGTCTTTTGGTCATGGTAATGCCCTTCATCCATCCAAGTTGTGTCTGACTTTGGTCAAGGGGGTTGACAGAGTCGACTTTGGCTTTCATTGACGGGCCTCGCCATGCAGGTTGGAGATGACGATTCAGCTGGCTTCCGGCGCGACCGCCAGGCGAATCCACGCCCTGTTTGTGACGCACCAGTCCGCTACTCGCGCGGTGATGGCTCATTGTACCCGCTCTGCGATCAAGACTGCTACTGTCGTCCACCGTTCGAAAAGTCTTGTACGTTGCGCCTTGCCTAGTGATCCTCAGGCCTTTTCTTGCGGGCCCATCCTTGACGTGGCCAACAGCCGCGTATATGTCGGCGTCGAGACATTGTAGCCGCAACTCATTGTCGGTACCCCAAGATACGAGTTGGAATTCTCGGTGATCCATGTTGTCGTCCGATATGCCGCCTCGCGTTCTCCACAGGAACTCCTTGGCTTGGTGATCTCCGTGGCCAGGAAACACAGCAACTGGCTCGGGTGAGACCTCGACTGGCGAGTCTTGAGACCAGAGTCTGTCGTAAAGATAGAGATTTCCTGGCTCTTCTTGTGGCATGGCCAGTAGGCCCCACCCGAACGGAGTGTGGCGAGCTCTCCAGACGGGGAAGTCGGTGCGGACAATGTGTTCCAGCTCGTCATCTTCATCCCTGCCATAGTCCCAGAACCGGATGGTTTTGTCAAGCGAACAGGTGACGATGCCGCCCCGACGGGTACGGTTCCAGTCAACTCCATAGATCTTGGACGTGTGAGCGCTGATGGACTTGACAGGCTCGGATGCTTTTCGATCATCCCAGATATGTAAGAAGCGATCATGAGCAGAGGCTATGATGTGGGCATCCTGACGATTGAACTTGACCTGAGTGGCCCCAGCAAACCAGTCACAGAACGTAATGGCAGGCTGTCTGGGCCGTCGCAGGTCCCACCAATGGACGTACCCATCAACAGAGCAGGTGGCAAGCGAATCAGGGTGATGAGCCGAGAAATTGACATCAGTAATGGCGCGGCTGTGGGCTTGAAGCGAATGTTCGACGGCGCCAGAATTGGAGTCCTCCCTCAGGTTCAGGTTCCATACCAAAGCCCGGTGGTTGGCGGTAGAAACCACCCAGTAGTCTCGAGTCGCAAAGGGGGACCACTGGACATCACAAACCAGCCAGGGAAGTCCATTACTCTTCAGTCGCCGAGGCGGGTTGTACGGCGAGTCCAGGTCAATGATGGCCAATCCCTCCGGACTTGATGCGCTCGGTCAGTTTACTGCCTGATGAACAGCAGCCAATGCAGATATAGAATCACACTCACGAGGCAAGCGCAATGTCGCGACCAGACGGAGAGATGGTGGCCGACCCCACGAGACCATCGACATGGATGGAGCCGTCCGACTCGAAGCTCTCACTGTCATATGCAGTCTTGATGATCCTGGCCTTCTCAGGAGATTCGGATCGCTGGTCGATGGATTGCATTTGAAGCTACTGGCTCGTCCTATAGACCTTGCGCCAGTGATCATGTCGAGGCTCACTCAGGATGAGTGGAGGCGATGCCGTCAAGCTGATTAGATTATTAGTATTGAAATCCAATAGAATCATTATCGGCGCGATGTCCTTTACGGCGCAAGACAGGCAAGACAGGCAACGACAGGCAACGACAATGGTACGGACGTCAAGATAGTCTAAAGTTCCTGGCTGAGGTCCGGGTTGGAGGTTACTGCTTTAGTACCAACCAGTACAGACTGGGTGGAGTGAGCTGAGGTCATGCGCCGACGTACCGGGGTACATCTCTTTGAGAACACCGGCCCTTGTAGATCGAATGTAACAAGACGAAACTCACTACCTAGTACTCAGGTACTCAGGTAGGTAGTATCAAGATGAGTAGACGAAGTCAACTTTCCAACCCATACTTTCCAAATGATAAGGAAAGAAGCGTGGCGGGGAAAACTTTGTCCCTTTCAACTTCAAGGTTGTCCTGGGGCGCGTCCGGTGAGTGCTTCGGTAGGTACCAGGTACTTGGGGGGAAACCGGTTGCGTCGCGTGCCCCGCCTCGTGTCCCTGACGAATCTTCCTACATTCCTACATACCACCTCCCTCGGTCAACCTGTTCAGTGTTCGCCAGTGTACCGGCGGGAGCAAGGGATCTGCCAGGAAAGAGAACATTAGATACTGATCTCCCCAAATCACCGATATCACAGGCCCATAATCCGATTACTCCAACACAGCCCACAGGTTTTCAACATGGCGCTTCCAAAACGCATCATCAAAGAGACGGAACGTCTCATGGCAGAGCCGTATGCCATCATCTTCCTCCCTCCTGTGGACGATCCGATTGGCCCTCCCCACGTCTGTGGTGGAAATTGAATGGCAGAAGAGTGTGCTCGCTCGCTAATCAAACACGTCCTCGCTGTAGTGTTCCTGGAATCAGCGCCATCCCCCACGAAGACAACCTGCGTTATTTCGACGTCGAAATTCACGGCCCATCACAGTCTCCATATGAAGGTGCGCCTATATATACATGTCACTGTTTCTCCTAGCCGCGATCTTCCGAATTATCTTGCTTTACTAAAGGTTCTTGTTGTTTTTTTCAATGTTACCAAACAGGTGGCATCTTCAAGCTCGAGCTCTTCCTCCCCGATGATTACCCCATGACGCCGCCCAAGATTCGGTTCCTCACCAAGATCTTCCACCCAAATGTTGATAAGTTGGGTCGCATCTGTTTGGACGTTCTGAAGAGTATGCCGGTGGGGAGGGCGCCCTAAACCAAACCTTGCTCGCGAAAAGCTGATGGCCCGTCAGTATGAGGTGGCCAATTGTCACATAACTAACTTGTATCGGTAGACAACTGGTCTCCCGCCCTCCAAATTCGAACGATCCTTCTCTCGATTCAGGCCCTGCTAGGTGCACCGAATCCCGATGACCCTCTTGCCGCGGATGTAGCTAAGAGCTGGAAAGAGGATGAGCAAGCGGCGATTGCGACGGCGAGGGAGTGGACCAAGAAGTATGCACAGCCGCAGTAGATGGCATGCCTGGCCTTGATTTGGATTTTCTCCAGGAGGGAAGACAAAGGGGGGGGGGGGGGGGCGGAGAAGAGGGAAGAGGGAAGAGAGAGAGAGAGAGAGAGAGAGAGAGAGAGAGAGACAGAGAAAGACAGAGAGAGAGAGGCAGAGAGACAGAGAGACAGAGCTATTCGGGTTTCAGCGACATTGAAGGACACAATGGGTTATGAGCATTCTTGGAGGAGTTTGATGGTTGATTGTTTACGTCTTTTCTTTTTCTTGTTTCGCCTTTGTTGGGGTCTGGTGTTTTTATTCGAATTCTCTGCAATGATCCATCTTTAGAGAGGTATGGAGCTTGAGGCATGCCATTGATAAATTCTAAAGGGTTTTCTCGATATCTCAATCTTGCTCACTGTATCTTTCATTGTGGAGAGAGCGGGACGATGCCAACGTGGCCTTGACCCGGATTATCTGTGTCACCAACACGAGAGGTAACAAAGACTTGGATGACGGCAGACCTGTTGAAACAGGATTGATTTCGCTTACGATGATCCCCAATGAGAAGAGATTCATGTGGAAGAAAACCAGGTGCGGGGAAAACAAGTCTATGAAGACCCAGGTGTGCTCGCGCATTGACAAGTACCCATGTCTGACTGTGGTCGCTGGTTTCGTAAGGGATATCAAGCACTATCTAGGTAGGTAGGTAGTAACGATACAGAAACCAAGTGACGGATTGTGAAACAGCCAGCACATCATATAGTGAGCGAGTTTCATATTAGCATAGGACAAGGGTCTGCATTCTTTTGAGTGTATTTTGTATCTACAATGCTAGAGTACACAAAGGAAAAGATTCGGCAGTCGGATGGATGAAAAGCGAGATTATTACACCATGGCGAGGTCCCCAAACTTCTCCTGTAGGGGAATTAGCGCTGAATTTCCGCATCGACTCAACAAAAACATCTTTGCTGAAAACTTACCTTGTACCCGGGCACCATCCATCGGCCCTTGGAAATGAGCTGGGTAGCCTTCTCATCAATGGATTTCTCCGCAGCAGCAACTTCGTCCTGTATTTAGAGTGTTTCCCCTTGGGTTAGTCCCCGTTTCTCGGTTTCACGTACGCCTCTGGCGCATCTTGATGGAAAATGGTCACATACGACAGTGAGGTCCTCGAAGGGGCGGGCCTCCTCAATGTTCTTCAACGTAGCGGCCAGATCCTTCAGCTCGAGATCAACCGCCTGCTTGGTAGCCTCGGCGTTCTTGACGGCCTCGACCTCGAAGGCGTCAATGGCCTTAAGCTGGCGGGAGACATCGTAGGTGACGGGCTTGAATGCCTTGAAGCGCTTCTCGATCTCGTCGACAATGGCCTGGTTCTTCAGCGAGGATCGGTAGGCGGCGAAGTCGACCGTCGTGGCTTGCTCCTGGAGCTGCTGGATCTTGCGACGGGCGTCCTCGTTGCGCTTCTTGAAAGCCTGCAGCGAGGCGACGGTCTGGCCTCGGAGGCCGAGCGAGCTGGTGATTTTGGTCCAGTCGACCTTGAGAGCTGCACTTCGCTATTTATTCATTTTTTTTTTTTTTCGTGAAAGGAATGACAAATTAGCTCATTGGCCGGGTTTTATTTTTCTTTTGGGTCACAGGGGATTCATGTTCGTCGTAGAGCCCCGAGGCACGCGCGAAATTCGAGTGCTAGGCAGAATAAATGATACCAGAGGGCACGCTTGATCAGTTGGACTTACCGTGGCCGCCATTTTGCTTTGTTGTTTGTGTGATCGCGGGGAGCAGACAGCGAATGTGGTGATGGCTGATGTCTTGCCGTGCCAAACCTGGACGACCAAGATTCTCGGCGTTTTGTGTCACGTGACGCAGACGTTGACACTACGGGGAGCAACATCCACAAACGGTATAGGTTCACTTTCTGACCTGGGAGACATTCAATATGGTCGGTCGTAATGTCGGTTTTGTTCCTTTTTCCTTCACAGCACCGATTCAAACGGTCACGGAATTAAACTGAAGTTGGCATCTGCCGTGTCAGACTGCTCACGCAGAATAGCATGCACGCAGATAAGCCCATGATACTATTGCAGTTCACTCGAGCATATATGACGTACAGACAGACATGGCGACCCGTCCAGTCACGGCAACGGTTGATTTCGGCACGCCTCTTGCAAATGACAGTTGCGGATTTTCAAGACTTCTTACGCTGTGAATCCTGAGCAGGCTCGAGCGTCAAGTGATAGACACATAAATTCTTTATTTCTTCTTGAGACCGTTCCTCCCCCCCATGTGATGCTACATACTCAAAGCCATGATGGAATTGACAATATCATTGTCGTTGTCTTTCAGCGCCTTTATAGCCTTGTTGCGACTGACGTTGGCTTGGGTCATGACAAGCTCAATGTCCTTATCCTCGAGACCGTCTGCATCAACCTCTTCGTCATCGTCCTCGTCCTCATCCTTCTTGGCATCGCCAGACTCGGCAGCCTTGCTGGACTCGCCGTGGTTGTGGCCGGAATGATCAGCTTCGGCATTGGCAGCAGCCATCTGGGCGGCGGCAGCCTGTTGAGCGGTAGCATTCACGTCCTCGATCTTAGCCTCACCGAAAACACTAAGAAGAAACAGTTAGACCTTTCTTTGCTCTCCGAGATTTGGATTCATGGTGCTTGTCTCTGACTGACATGTAGGTGTTGCTGTTAGGAGACTTGTAAACTTCGGGGTTGTTGATGACAAAGAGGATCTAGAGGTGGCTCAAAGTCAGTTTCCGAAGCTCCCTGCGGACTGTGCATGGCGCTGCCAAACCCCCCCAAAAAAATCACAGGCAGCAGGAACACGATGTTCTGATCCTCCTTCTTCAACGTACGTTCTTGGGTCGGCGGAGAGTGACTCGGGTAATGCCAGGAACGCGAGTAAGGTGCAGCTTCTCGATGGCTTTGCGAGCCTTCTTCTCGTTGCGGTTATGGATTACGGCAGTAGAACCAGCGGGCAAGTTGCCCTCGCCATCCTCAGCATCAGACTCGTCGCTGCTGTCCTCCTGCTCCTCAACGGTGGGCTTCTGAGTCTCCTCATCAGGGAGCTCCTCGACTCTAGGGTTGGCCATTTTTTCTTTTCTTTTTTTGTGGTTGACTGACGGGACACTTGGTTGTTAGTTTCCTGTGATCTGCCTCGGGATCAGGTAGATTTTTTTATTTTTGGGTGTGGGGAAAGAAATCCATCCGGCAGTCAAATACGAGGGTATGAGAAAAACGTCCCGGACTTGCGACAAAAATTGGCACTTACCGGGTCTATGGAGCCGTTGTTGTCCGAACCTTGCGTAAAAGGTGATTCCTCTTCGGCTTGTTTGTGTTGGATTGCCGCAAAATTCTAGGGTTTGGTGGACGAGCGCCGCTAACCCAAATTAGGTAATCACGCGGTCTCCCTGCAATTGCTTCTGCCTTCAAGTGACATATTTCTCACGAACGGCGGACATATCGTCGCTCATGGCAAGTTGCCAAGTTCAGATACGGTTACGAAGATTAGGACATGTACGTAGTAATACAGTCATGCTAGGACTCTGTTCATATATCTCCGTTTTTCTTCGTCATACATTTCACCAGCGTTTAAATCTGTGCTACCGCCCCAAGGCTCGAGATTGATTTTCATAAATTCTGAATTTCCGTATTGACGCCGGTCTCATCGACTTGTGATGAGATGTGGCATACAGTCCCTCCAGAGCGGGAGTAAAATAAATGTGAGAGCCACAGTTCTTCTGTCTGTGCCCCAGTGATGTGTTTTTTGTCCAGGTCCATGCAGCTCGTTCTAATATCAGCTTCCCTGTTATTTCAATGCACCCCCAACCCTTCCCTCCGACTCCTCACAAGCAATCGCAGCCAACCGAATTATGCGGAGGCCTTGATCTTGGCCAGAGCTTTGCGCTCTTCGAATCGTCGCTGCTTCTTGAGCCGCATAACCTTGAAGCGGTCGAAATCGGTCAGGTTCTTCCTCCTGGAGATCTGCTCGCGCTTCTTGGCCCAGTTGCTCTCCTTCCACTTGGCGTCGATCTCGTTCTTCTCCCAGAGCTTCTTGACGACACCGTGACGGGATCCACGGATGAGGCCCTCAACGACGAACTGTGAAAGGAGGCACTTGGACAGAGGAACGGCCTGTCTCGGGACATACAGGGTGGGATCGGTGGAAGGGCCGTCAACGAGAACCTGCATAAGATGACGAATTAATCCTCCATTCATGCCACGACCTTGATGTTTTCTTTCCTCCCTATTTCGCGGCGGCGGTGGTGGTCAACGTACTCGCTTGTGGTCGATGATCTCGACAATGGTGGCCAGTCTGCCAGCGTAGGGGTGGTCGCCGTTGATAGCAACAACGCGGCCAACCTCAACGAGGCGCCAGTTGGATCCCTCAATGACTGCTTCGCCCATTCTGACGGTGTTCTGATGTATCTTGTCAGTCACCGAGGTCGATGTGATCGTTTGCAGTCGCTTTAATATCGATTGCTAGGAGACGCTTTGATGTTCATACCAGTAGTCGAAGATGAGTTTGCCGTTCGTTAAGTGGATGGATTCTACAGCTTCGCTCGCCCTACGGTCGCAAATGACTTTTTGATTGCTCGGCTATTTGGGTGTGCGGACGGAAATTCATCCCATGCCCTAAGCCATTTTTTTTTCGGATTTTTGGTTTCGCCTGGCGCCGCCATTGAACCCACCTTGGGTATGCACGGACCACTCAGAGCTTAATATTCAGGCCTCCAGCTTTTTCATTCTTTCTAAAACTTTTCCATTTCTGTGGTAGAAATCATCTGCAATGGTTTTCCACGGCTGTTACATCTACTCCAAGTTACAGAGAATCTATCATTGAGCATGACGAATTCCTTGACAGAGTGAACCGGTAAGCACGAATTAACCCATCCCCCTTAGTAATTTATCCCTTGCGTTGTTATGATGAAGACAATTTGCGATTGATTCCTTTCGGTGGCTCTCTCGCCGGAGTAGCTATATCGACTGGAAAGCTGAAATTCAATTTCTTACATATTCTGAACACACCTTTTCTTGTTTTGTCACTTCAACTTGATGAACCTAGTGCTGTCTGTAATGTACTAATTGCAGTTGGTTTGAACAGATTTGAATTGATTTGCATGCACCCTGCCGCAGTAGTTTTGTTTCTATCTCGACGCGACACATCTATGCTCGATTATTTCTAACTCCACGTGTAAACTGTATCCGACTTGTATTATGGCCGTTTCCATCACGAGGCAGACATTCGGCGCCACTCCACACCTCCACGTAACTGTTTCCTTGTGACAGTTGTAGCATGCTCCGGCGTATTGCTGTGTGTGTCTAGATTTAAGCCTTCCCCTTACGTTTCAACTCTTCCTCTTCTTCGGCTGCAATCTGTGCGTCAATTTTGGCACCTCTGCTGGGTTCATTGCCGTGCATTTTGGCCTTGACGAAGAGTAAGCTTGTGTCGATGCCAGGTGCGTATGGGGTATGGACTCACAGGAAGTGTTGGATCCTTTTTCAAAGCGGCAACCTCAGGGTCGTCCTGGGGATCCTCTTGTCTCTATCCCACTGTCAATTATTGTACCTGATTGGAGGCTTGGCCCATGGGTAACAAACCTCTTCAGCAGCCAGGCGGTTGGATATTGATCTCTCGTCCTCTGCTTGGTATTAGTCTATTGATTCTGGAGAATGAGACACGGCGAACTCACTGGGGTCGTTCAGTTGGTGTGATCCTGGCTTTCCTTGTTCGTAGCGCACGCCATCGCTGTTCTCTGTGTTGCCAGTCATGATGATATGTGGAGGCGGGACAAAGTAAGCAGAGACAATTTCTTCGCGGTATATTGCGAGATTGGACAGGCGAATGGTCACGGAAAAAGGCCCTCGAATTAGGGGGTTGTATGGTATTTATTCTTTAGGTGGTGCGCCATGGCGATGATGGTTTTGGCGGAGCTCTGGATCGGCAGTCGTTGCCGTCCATCCACGACGTCATGACTTCGTCATAACAGTGGTTCGAAAAAGATTCGCTAGCAAAATAGAAGAATACATGCTTGCATCGGGTCGCAGTCCCATTTTTCTCTTTGTCGATGGCCGATTGGTGCTCTGATGAGGCAAACTTGGGAAATATTCAATATGCTGATAGCTGAAACGACACTGTTCCAAATCGTTTAGTTTGAGCAAGCATGTGGACTGGCCCGACTGACGGGACTGATTTTTCCTCTCTTCAAGAAAGCTTCGTGATTTGCAGAGAACATGATAGCAGAGTCCAGACCATCTCGAACTTGGCACTACCCTACAGCAGCAAGATCTGACGGATTGCTCAAAAATTCAAAAAGACGCAATAGACGCAGGTCTGAAAACGTCTTCAGTTGTGGACAGGAACATAGAGACATAGAGTGCAAACAAGAACAAACAAACACAAAACACATGGACGCTTGATTTCTGGCAGAAGGCGAAACAATACCTTGTTCGCATTCCTGGCAAGCTACTGTCATGGTTGGAGCTCCTAATATCCTGGTTTAGCTCTCACAAAATATGCAGTTCAATGCCGCGGACCCACCAGCCTTCGCGCTTCCCGCAAACGCCACTCGCAGCATCGACAAGATTATTTTTGACTCGCACGGCCGCGCGCAAACTCTCGCACATTCTCTCGAAGCCTGTTGCCCCTTAACCTCCGCCAATCTCCGGAACTCCCACATTGCCAAACATGTTCCGTTTTGTAAGGATAATAGCTCTCTTCTGCAAGTCAACTCAAATGCTAACACTATCCATGTCCTCGCCCCCAGCACAAAAGCCTCGACATTGTCACCGTGTTCCACAAGGCCTCGTCTCCGGCATCCACCCGCGTCGCCAACCTCGTGAAGCAGATCTCGGCCAACGCCCAGGCCGGCGCGACGGTCGACCAGGCGAGCGACCATACGGCCCAGACGGCGGCGAGACGTGACCCGTTCGAGCTCAACATCACGGAGGATCCCCCCACGGTGGAACAAGTGCAGACCATACTGGAGTATGTCGGCAAGGAGGACATCCAAAAGGTCATCAAGGGCGCGAGCAACGAAAAGGATGCGCTGAAGAAGTTCCGGGAAAGCAAGGAGAGCTTTTTGCGACCAGTGGTTAGTTTTTTTTCTCCCTCCCTCGTCCTGGTTTTTGCTTCTTGATCAAGTCTGCATCCGCTGGTCAAGTGCCATGATTCCGGCCAAGGGAAAAAAATAAAAAATGGCGGATAATGATGTTGGAAAATACGCTGTGTGCATGGTTTTGGTGCTGATTCTGTGTTATGTAGACGGTGGATTGGAACAATGGACGGGCTATCGCGGGTGACAGCGAGAGCGAGATTCTGAAGCTGCTCAAGGCGCAAAGCGAGAAGTGAAGCTTGGTGAAAAAGGAGGTAACCCTTGTTTTTTCTCTTTCATTTATATTTGTGTGTCTCTCTGTTTCTGGTAGTGAATCTGTGATCTCGGAGTCAAGAACACCTTGTTTCTTCTCACTGGACAGCTGATGCCGGGGCCCCCTCACAGCTGTCCATTCACAGACCTGGCCCTGCTTGTTCATGCTTGCAAACGGTGCAAAGACGAGACGGACTCAATTCAGATGCAGCTCAGTTTTTCACTCGTGGCCCCCAGCATCTTTTGCTTATCACTGCAAACGAGCCTGCGTCGGAAATGGTTTTCTGGTTTTTCTTTTTTTGCACAATCTCAACAAGCTGAGCAGCTGTTGGCTTCATCTCTGTTTTCCTCGACTTCGTTCGTGCAATGCAACTCTTTGCCGCTAGTTTTGATGACCTGGTGAAGCTACCTCTCTCTACCTTGTTCTTGCCAAAAACTCAACCATTGTATCCTTGATTTTCAAATCACATCGACGATAAAGGAAAACGGAATCGTCCTGCAAAAAGCTGTTTCGTCTTGGCCCGCGCTTCTCCCATCATGCCTCCTGGCTTCACCATCTCGCAAACTCCGTCTCATCTCGGACTCGACGCCGCCACATTTGCTCGCAATTTCGGAACAGATCTCCCACCACCTCAACGCGCCTCCTTCGCCAAGAAGTATCCGTGCGGTCTCCCCCGCGGCTACAAAATGGTCGGCCCCCGCGACGAGGGCGTGCCGGCCTCCTACGTGGAGGAATACCTCCCCATCGGCTTCTACACGAAGCCGCCGGCCCACGCGCCGGCCAAGTTCTCGACCGCCCACGGTGAGCGGGAATTCCGCCGCATGACGCACATCCTGCCGCGGAGACGGATCCAGCTCTGGGACAAGGACCAGCTCCAGGCGCGCTGCAACTCGACGCGCAAGAAGTACTGGGCCGACATGAAGGGCATGACGAGGCCGTCCTGCTGGGATGACCTGTGGACGTACTACGACGCATTTGATCTGTATCACTACGGCGCGCTGAACTTGTGGAATCTGATCAACCAGCTGTTTCACGAGAACGCGCTCATCTACGACGGCATGGAACGCGAGTGCGCCAACCACATCGGCCAGTGGGCTGATGAATGGATCGGCGTGGAGGAGAATCAGCGCACGCTCAAGGCATGGACCGAGGAGAAGGACTCGTCCATCGTCTTCATCCTGTCTGAGCAAGACCGGAGGAACATGGGCGACATTCCGGATGACATGATTCCTCTGGTGGCGAGCGCGCTCAAAGCCCGCAGACATTTGCTGCTCACGGGGGTCGACAACTTTCGCAAGAACAGAGAGGGGGCGAGCGACGTGATGGAGGCTTGTCAGAATCGCACGTTCCACAACTGGCTTGGTGAGCTGCCTCCCCTGGCTCCCCATTCATCTCCCCCCTCATTCTCGTACTATGTATCATGTCTCACCTTTTCCAACGTATCTACTTAGCTGGCGAGAAGGTCTTTGGAAATAATGCCCTTCCGTCGCCACCGCCGGCGGAGGATCATATCTGCTCGCCTGCCTCCAAAAGTGCACCGCCGCCTTGCTTTCAACAAGACGGACGCCATTACTACCTCCCAGAAGGCATCCGCCCGTCAAGCTGCAGGACCGGAAGCCACTCGAGGGCTGTGGAGGAGCTGCAAAAGTCGGCTGCCGCGGCCACGACGAAACGCTCTCCTCGAGATGGCGACTTCAGGATGAGCTGCGTCATTGCCCAAGGCACAAAGGGGCAGGGGCAGCCCTCGGTCGACGACGAGATCAAGACTCCGGCGCGTTCAAAGGAACAAGACGGTCCGGAAGAGCGACCTAAGCAAAGCGCTGGCGGTGACGGGCATGCCTCTGCCGTCGGCCAAAGCCAACAGCCAGCTGTCCGGGACAAGAAGGAGCAGCGAGCGCCGAAGCAGCCCGAGGACAGTCGAACCAGTGTCAGCAAGCATGACGGCAGTGCGAGGCCCGACTCCGTGACAGGCAGCCAGACGTCGCCGTCGCCGATGCCCCGAAAGTGCCGCCCTGCGTCCGGGCGGGATTCCAACGAGAACATGAGCGTGACCCGGACACCTCCGAACCGACAAGTCGGACCCAATCACGTCGTCCGGCATGCCAAGCGGGCGAGTCTTTCCGGCCAGACGGACACGGGGATCCCGAGTCACAGTCCGATGCCTGTCCACGTCCGCCCAGCCACGGCTAGTGGCCAACCTGCTTAGAACGCGGGCAACACTATGCCGACGAGCTATCCGCCGAATGAGGCCCAGGCACCAGTCACGGCTCTTGCCGCCGGTGCTGCCCCGATGCGGCGGCCGCCGCCGAATCCCAACCCCTTGGCATCGCATCCGCCGAGTATGGACGGCCGTGCCGCCGGCAGCCATGGACACAACCTGCCTGCCCGACCGGCCTTCCTTGACGACCAGGCTGGCTCGTGTGGCCATGGTCTGCAGACCGGTCCAGGCCGCAACAGCACATCGAACGATGCCAGAGTTCAAAAGGAGGTCAATCACGGAGCCCAGAGCCGGAGCCGGGTACCCGAACAGCCCCCCCGCCCACGTGAGAGCCATCATCTACCGCAGCTTCCGCAGAAACCACCTCCCCCCGTCACCCTCCCAAGCTGCGACATGCCCAGCTCTGATGCTCAGCCGGACCAAGCCGTCCCCAATGCCGACCCAAGCCTGACCAATACCACCACCACGATGCTGCCGCCCCCGACTCCAAGGGCGAGGACGGGCACCGGCCATGGCGGAGGATACAAGAAATGGGGAGCACGTCGCGACTTTCAAAGCCAAAGAACGTTCAACAACAACAACAACAACAACAACAACAACAACAACAACAACAACAACAACAACAACAACAACAACAACAATAACCATGGCGGCTACTGTTCCCAAAACAGACAGCCCTTCACCGGCGGCCCCGACGCAGCCGAGCCGGGCCAGGCACGACAGCCATGGCGCCGAGACGGCGGCACTCCGACAGGCCACAGCTACAACAACGGCCCTTATCCCTCCTACAGGAACAGCCCGCACTGCAGCAACAACAACAGGACCGATCCGTACGAGTACAATGACTGCAGCTGCAGAGAGTGCGGCGCCAAGAACAGGAGCGTCTGGGTCAGGGTCAAGGACGGCGGTTCGGACACGAGGGACCTGCAGACGCGTCTCAAGTTTGGGCTGGGTGCTCGGTTTGGAGAGGTGGATGAGGTGTTTCCCATCTTTAACAAGATGGGGCACGCTTTTGTCGTCAGGTAAGATGGACGATTTTTTTTTTCTCCTCTCCAAAAAAAAACAAAAAACAAAAAACAAGACAAAACCCGCGAGACAAGGACGGTGGTTGACGTGTGTACAGATTTCAGAATGAGGACTCTGTTCCTCCGGCATTGGCCTTTGGAACCCTCGATTTGCCTGAAAAGGGACTGTCTATTCTGATCGGACCGGCACATCGGTCCAAATGGATTGTCAGGACGTACAGTGGGCATGAGCAGAACAGGAAACAGAAATTCGAGCCGAGACAGCATCAAGACCATCGCCACCAGCAGCACCAGCACCAGCACCAGCACCAGCATCCATCTTGCGTCGCACAGCCCCAATTCAACCAGGGCATGTATCCCGGTGGCGCGGGCTACGGCCCCGTCCAGTTTGGCCCCCGCGAGACTCCGCAGATGCGCTCCTTCAGCCAGTACGCGATGGTGCCTCCTCACGGCAGCTTCCAGCACCCACAGAGAGGAGCCCCGATGGCGGCGTACTATCGAGGTGGCGATGCTGCTGGTTATGGCCCAAACTGCGGCGGCCCGTACATGGGCCAGCAGCCACAGGCTCCGGTCTGGCAGCAGCAGCAGCAGCAGCCTGTGCAGGAACCGCATGGCTTTCACCACGGGCCTGGTGGGCAGACGGCCGTTGTTGGACAGGGTGAGCAGAGCCAGCTCGGCCGCCGGGCCTCGAACCACAAAGCAAAGGTGTCGCTGCCGTCCGCGACGCCTACACGGATGGTTGGTGCAGGGCCATCTCGAGAGGAGGAAGAAGAGGCCGCGGACGCCGATGCGGCCGCGCCAGCCTCGCGCAAGGGTGAGCAGTCGGACACAGGACCCAAGCACGGCAAAGATGGAGAACAGGCTTGGGATAGCAGTACTGCTCTACTCATCAACGCAGCGGACAAGACGCCGACGACTCCCGAGGCATGTGCCGTGACCCAGCCCTCCCAGCCTGATGCCGACGCGATGAGTGCCGGCTCTTCCTCGTCCAAGACGATATCCATGTCCAGCACACCGCGAACCAGCTCCCCTCACCAGAACAACACCAAGACGCCCCCCGACAGCGGGACAAGAGACTCCACGCCGGCAGAACACCACCACCACCCCGGCCACAGTTCCCAGTCTCCTTCTCCTTCTTCTCCTTCTTCCTCTTCCCCCAGCCCGACGAAACTAGATGATACCAGCAAGGCAAGGAAGCCCCCAAACGCGGACGCCCAGCCACCACACAAGAGAACAGGCGGCAAGGGTCCACATGTTCTCAATGCGGCTGCCGTGGGCTTCGACTTCCCCGGCCACGGCCGAGGCACGGTCCGGCTGGGCAAACAGGGCGGGAAGACGAGCATCATCCTCGATGAAGTAGCAAGAGCGGCAGGCATGCACGCATCCAGGAGGTTTGCAAAGGGCAACTCGACGCAGAAGTGCGGGGGGAAGGAGGCCAGGGTGGTGGTGGCAGAGGACGAGCAGGTGGTTCCTGCTGGCCGAGAGGCGGGCGGCCAACAAGCGGCCTCGCAGTCCCGGCAGCCAGGCCATCCCGGCCATCCCGGCCATCCCGGCCATCCCGGCGGCGGGGACAGATCTGCAGGCGTCCCCAGTGACAAGGCGCCGGACAGGGTCCCCAGGGTCCCCATGGCAAGCTCGCCCAAAGTCCCCAGAAGGCGCAGGAACAACGGCAAGGCGAATCATCTGTCCGCGCAAGAGGCCATGGCAAGAAAGGACCTGTCCGACAGCACAGGAGGCGAAGAAGCCGACCCCCGCGCGCCAGCACCTTCATCCGCCGCAAAGCACAAGGCCTCCCCCCCCTCCTCCTCCTCCTCCTCCGCCTCCTCCTCCGACGGCGGCGGCGGCGCAGGAGCGCAACACGAACCTCGAGAGGGGGCGCCAGCACGCTCCTCCCACGACGCCGAGTTGGCACTGTCCGGCCCCGTTGCCGTCACGGCCGGGGGCGCAGGGGACACTTGCAAGGAGAAGGAGCCCGCCCAGGATGCAGCCGGCAGCAAAGAAGAGGCCAGGGAGACGTGCTCCAAAGCCGGACCAGATGCACAGACGCCGACGTCGACGTCGGGCTGCTCGGCATCGGGGGACGGACACAAGGGGGAGGCGGGGGAGGCGGGGGAGGCGTCATGCAAGACCACCAGCGGCAGCGGCAGCGGCGGCAGCAACGGCAGCGTTCTTGACGAGAAGGCGTGGCCGTCTCTTCCCAGTTCTGGAGGGGGAGCATGAAAGTGAAGTTCATGTGCTGTGAGAATGGATAGGGGTTTTTGTTTCTTCTTTCCCCCTCCTTTTATTCTTTTTCGAGAGGCTGCACGTGAGGAATGGCAAACGACCATATAGAAGGGGTAAAAAAAAGTGGTGAGTGAGTGAGTGAGTGAGTGAGTGAGGAAAGCCAGATTCGACAAGGACACCGAGCCTAAAATGGCCGGTTTGAGAAGGCGCTGACGAATTTTTTTTTTCTAAAAAAAATGGCGAGCTGGGGTTGGGGCACGATTGGAATGGCACATGTATATATATATTTGTTCATATATTTATAGCAGTCAGAAGCTGGATAATGCAGAAATGGAAGCAACACATGGTGGCACTCGTCGTGCCTGTTTGGGAATAAAGGGGCACAACCCCAACCTCAACGCCCTTCCGCTCACTCACTCCCCTTGGCTATCCATCATGGCAGCCGTTTCCGGACATCCAAGTTCTCCGTCATCCCTCGCAAGTACAAACCAGGTGCCCTGCCCAGAAGCATCTGCAGGGCGAGGGCACGCAAACTCGACAGACATGACATGACTGATGAAACAGGCCAACGCACGTCGTTTGCGTGCTCGGCCTCGGCCCCCGACTTGCGAGGTCCATCCATCGTACAGGGCACACAAATCAGAGTTGGTGCAGCCTCGGACCAGCGACATTGTACATACAATACAGAAAATGAAATGGCGGCGGTGGCTCGAAAAAAAAAAAAAAAAAAAAGTCCATCAGCCAGTTGTTTCGCCAGCTTTCGTCTTACCCGACTTGCTCCTCCTCCGGGCCGTGACCTCTCCCAAAAATGATGAAGGGCGTGTCTTGCAAGACTGGCTTGGCTGCCTGCCCTTTGCCCCGTTGAATGGCAGATTCCTTCCCCTCCACGCTCCTCGCTCCACGACCTCGCTCCCCTACGCCGCACCCTTGACCAAGCCCGTGACCGTCTCCTCAATCTGCTTATCCGAGAGGCCCTCGAGCGATTGTGCCTTTTCGTTGCCAAACTCTGCACGGCGCCATCATCCAGGCATGTCAGCAAAAGCGGCCCGCCTCACGTCCCGTCCTTGTTTTTTAAAAAAAATCCCCATCATCGACGTATCGAATCGAGAATTCGGGGCCAAGTTCCCCCCCCTTCCAAAAAAAAAAAAGAAAAAGGAAACTAGAACGTGGGGGGAAGAATCGACGAACCGTATCGGGCAAACATCTTGGGCGGCGTCCCTTGCGCCTCCCGGATGAGGATGGGAACCTGGGGATTGTTCTTCTTCATGGTGGGATAGGCGCGGGTGATGAACGATCTGGGTGCAAAAAAGAAAAAAAAAAAAAAGAAGAAAAAAGGGCCAATTAGCGGATCAACAGCCCAGACTGACATGGTGATTGGGAGACTTGATTTGAAAAAAATGTTCCCCCGTTTTTAATCTTTTTGGGCGGCGCAAAGAAGGGAGGCATCGCCGTACCGAACCGCGGCGCTCTGCTCCGACGTCTGGCAGAACAGGAAGCGCACCTCCTTGAGGGACTTGGCGAAGGCGTACTTGCTCGACATGGCTTGTCGTGTGTGTGTGGTGGTGACTCGGTGACGTTTTGCTATGGCGGAATGAATGTGGCTTGTCGCTTGCTGGTGCTGCGTGTCGCTGGTGCAGTTGAAAGTTGAAAGTTGAAAGTTGAAAGTTGAACGAACGATACGGCTGATCTCCGGCCCGGCCCATCCAAGCCCAGCGGTTCCGTCACCGACTCACCGGGGATGCGACCCGCCACGGCGCGCCCCCCCCCCCCCCCCCCCCCCCAGCAAGTCCTGCTTAGATGGAAAACACCTTGGACGCTTCACCCTCCCCCATCACGCATTTTCCTGTTGAACTCGATAAACCCCGAGGAGAGAGCGATACGGCCTCGAAAAAGTACGACAGCCCAGCCAAGAATTGTCCTTTCCACACCCCAATTC
>SRQA01000536.1:0-20793 GCA_018360365.1 Claviceps citrina | reverse complement strand
TAGACTACCTAAATAGATTATTTATAATACTAGAAAGAACTTTGCGTTAGCTAAATTCTATTAATACGCCTAAGGGTTAGTAATTAAAGTTAATAAGGTCCCTGTAGAAGCTTATAATAGTATTAGAAAAGTTAAAAAATATTACGCTCCCCTCTAACGTGCGTATAGTATTATTAAAAGCGAACTTAAAGACTATGTGTAGCAAGACTACCTTTTTTAAATAGCTATAAAAGCTATTAATAACTCTGCTAGCCTAAACGGCCTTGTTCTAATACTTCTTGTGTTTAGGGCATATCTATAACTATTATAGGATTTACTACTAGTGTTTTCTATTATTTAACGTGCTAAAGCAATCTATAAAGCTACCTTTAAAGCCTGTAGATTGCTTGTAAAGCACTAGATTAGTAATGCCCTTGCCTGCTATAATAGGCCTAACACTCTCCTAACCTACTAGATCCTGCTATAATCTAAGGTATAGGTCTAGCACAAGAAAGGTAGTTAGCAAGGTCCTTATAGACTCTTAGCTATAAAAGGCATAACCTATATAGTAAAGATGCCTTTAGGACTAATAAAATTTAGATTTATTATTATAAAGCTATTCCTATATAATCTAGGCAATCTAAAGATTATAGCTAATAAAAAGACCCTTCCTCCTTTACTTACTAATAAGAATAAAGAGAATTATAATAACTAACTACATAAACTAACAAAGAGAGTTACCTTTAACTTTCCTAATAAGAGTACTATTAAAAGGCAGCCTATTAAGTAAGGCAGAGGCAGACTATAAAAAACCCCTCTAATTAACTAAGACTTTAAGAAATTAATACTTTAAGGCACTCTGCTTACTAAAGCGTTTCTTACTACAAAAGAAGAAGAAGATCTTGCCCTTGCTTATTAACTCCGCTAGCAAGGCATTATAAAGACTATAAGAGTACCTTTTAAGGCATCCTAGTAGAAGGAACTTAACGCTTTGCTCTAGTAAGAAGTCTTCTAACTTAAGATCTATAACGCTAAAAAACACAGTATATAACACATTTTTAATAGCTATTTTGTGGATAAAATTAAAGGCAAAGGCACCCTAGCACTGTATAAAAAATCACAACTTATAGTGTAAGCTTATAATAATACTAGCAAGCAAATAATCTTAACCTAGGCTCTTATAATTTAACAGGCAAGTTAATAGTTAATTATAACTTTAGCTCCTTTACTTACAAAAAGGGATATCTTTATTAAGCTAAGAGATATTACATAAGCCTATATTTAATTTGTTATAAGCCTTAACTATAAGATCCTATACTAATTACCTAAAGAAGTTAGAGATTAGCATTCTCCTAGCATAATTATAGTAATTATTAAGCCTCTCTACAGAATCCCTAAGGCTAGCACGCACTAGTAGGCAATATACTAGAAGTATTATTATAAGAAGTTGTTTATAATGCCTTTTATATACAACCCTTGCCTCCTTATTAGCAGCTTTGCAGATAAATTTAGTATTATAGGCATGCAGACTAATAATACCCTTATCTTAGCTAATTAACCGTTTTCTAATTAAGAAGAAAATAAACTATAAGCTACTAAATTCCTTGCTAAGCTAAAGGAAAAGCTTATAATAAACTACTCTCTAATTTTTAATAGTTATAAGCTTACTCTTAACGCTAATTCCTTTATTTCTCTTTACTAAAAAAGGCAGATTAGTAAGCTTTAACTTATTAATAAAAATCTAGAGAAGCGCTAGGAGGAATATTATTAACAAAGAGCTTATAGAGTGTATATTACTATAATTTATTAACCTAAAGCTGCCTTTAACCTCTCTTTTGTAGTATAAAGGCAAGATCTTATAAACAAGGATATTAAATTCCTTAACAAGAGGCTTTAGTAGCAGATAGATTACCTAGATTAAGGGCTGTGTTATATCCTAATTAACCTTAAAAAAGCAAATCTCTTTGTCTTTATTAATAAATCCTTTGTAAATAATAAAGACTTTAGCTCTTAGATTAGATACCTTATTATAATTAGAAACAAGGACTTTAGCAAGGCTTAATTTATAATAAAAGGCAATATTATTACGTATAGCTTGACGAAGTGCAAGCGTGTTACACATAGCGCCCTCGCTTCTAAATTATATAGCATGGTTTAAGGTGCTAATATAGCCTACGTAATTAGCATAACTATTAAGATAATTATAGACTAGCTTAATCTGCCTGAAATTCTAATAATCCTATGTATAAATTTAAATTTATTATACAAATACCTTGTTAAGCTTAGTACTACTAAAGAGAAGCAATTAATAATTAATATTATAGCTCTGTTGATTCGTACACAGGCGAATCAATAACAAAGGTACAAGAAAATAATAAGCAATGCGCGCGCAAAAGGAAGTACTAGGATTCTAGTTAATGTTATTAATATTACTATCTAGCTGGCTAAGTGGGAGGCCTTTTAGTGGTTTTCGTGACGCGTAAAGTTGTGGGTTATGTGACCGGCGCACTAGCCACCCATCCGAGGCGAGCTTGGATGCGGCTAATTAGGATACGCCGGGTCTATATTAACCTAACCTGTTACGTTAATATTAACACTAGCACTCTTCTCTTTTTATGCCGGAAATTAACGTAATATAAAGAGCCTCTAATCCCTCCCTGCTAAATGTGTTAAACACTTAGCTAATTAAATCCGATCCCTTAATTAGATCCTTACACAAAGTAACAAAGGAAATGGCAACGGTCGTCGCAACATAATAGGTACTAATTAGTATAACCCTAATATCCCCAAAACACACACACCACGCTGCGGTCGTAGCTAAAGAAATAAATGTAAAAGTTATTATAATTACATATATTATAACGCTGCTACTTAAGATCTATAACTCTTAATAAGGTAGTTATTATCACAAAGATTAAAGTATGTATGCTTCTTGTAATAACTCTTATAATAACCCTTCTATTAGGTCTTATGCTACTCTTTTCACCTAACCTTCTATCCTAATTATAATCTCGTTTGTATTAATAAGGGTCTTAAGCGCTTGGTTTGGTAAAGTCTTTATTATTACATTAGCTAGGTTATCTTTGCTATTAATCTAGCGGATTTCGAAGATTTCTCTGCGTTTGTACAATTGCTAAAGAGCTATAATATTAATTATTAATCGCTTCTCTTTAGTAGTACTAAGCTTAATAAGGCATTTGTATAGTAAATTTAAATCTATACACAGGATTATTAGAATTTTAAGTAGATTAAGCTAGTCCGTGATTATTTTAATAGTTATACTAATTACGTAGGCTATATTAGTACCTTAAACTATGCTATATAATTTAGATGCAAGGGCGCTATGTGTAACACGTTTGCACTTCGTTAAGCTATACGTAATAATATTGCCTTTTATTATAAATTAAGCCTCGCTAAAGTCCTTGTTTCCGATTGTAATAAGGTATCTAATCTAAGAGCTAAAGTCTTTATTGTTTGCAAAGGATTTGTTAATAAAGACAAAGAGATTCGCTCTTTTAAAGTTAATTAGGATATAACATAGCCCTTAATCTAGGTAATTTATTTACTACTAAAGCCTCTTATTAAGGAATTTAACATCCTTATCTATAAGATCTTGCCTTTATGCTATAAAAGAGAGGTTAAATGCGGCTTTAGGTTAATAGATTATAGCAATGTACGCTCTATAAGCTCTTTGTTAATAATATTCCTCCTAGCGCTTCTCTGGATTTTTATTAACAAGTTAAAGCTTGCTAATCTGCCCTTTTTAGCAGAGAGAAACAGAGGAATTAGCGTTAAGGGTAAGCTTATAACTATTAAAGATTAGAGGGTGGTTTATTATAAGCTTCTCCTTTAGCTTAGCAAGGAATTTAGCGGCTTATAGTTTATTTTCTTCTTATTTAGAAAATAATTAATTAGCTAAGATAAGGGTATTATTAGTCTGCATGCCTATAATACTAAATTCATTTGCGAAGCTGCTAATAAGGAGGCAAGGGTTATATGTGAAAGGCATTATAAATAACTTCTCGCAATAATGCTTCTAGTACGTTGCCTACTAGTGCGTGCTAGCCTTAGGGATTTTATAGAGAGGCTTAACAATCACTATAATTATGCTAGGAGGATGCTAATCTCTAACTTCTTTAGGCAATTAGTATAGGATCTTATAGTTAAGGCTTATAACAGATTAAACATAGGCTTGCGTAATATCTCTTAGCTTAATAGAGATGTCCCTTTTCGTAAGTAAAGGAGCTAAAGTCATAATTAACTATTAACTTGCCTATTAAATTATAGGAGCCTAGGTTAAGATTATTTGCTTGCTAGCATTATTGTAAGCTTACACTATAAGTCGTGATTTTTTGTATAGTGCTAGGGTGCCTTTGCCTTTAATTTTATCCACAAAACGGCTGTTAAAGATGCGTTATATACTGTGTTTTTTAGCATTATAAATCTTAAGTTAGAAGACTTCTTACTAGAGCAAAGCATTAAGTTCCTTCTGCTAGGATGCCTTAAAAGGTGCTCCTGTAGTCTTTATAATACCTTACTAGCGGAGTTAATAGGCAAGGGCGAGATCTCCTTCTTCTTTTATAGTAAGAAACGCTTTAGTAAGCAGAGTGCCTTAAAGCATTAATTTCTTAAAGTCTTAGTTAATTAGAGGGGTCTTTCACAGTCTACCTTTGCCTTGCTTAATAGGCTGCCTTTTAATAGTACTCTTATTAGGAAAGTCAAAGGTAACTCTCTTTATTAGTTTACGTAGTTAGTTATTATAATCCTCTTTATCCTTATTAGTAGGTAGAGGAGGAAGGGTCTCTTTATTAGCTATAATCTCTAGATTGCCTAAATTATATAGGAATAGCTTTATAATAACAAATCTAAATTTTATTAGTCCTAAAGGCATTTCCACTGTGCAGGTTATGCCTTCTATAGCTAAGAGTTTGTAAGGACCTTGCTAACTACCTTTCTTGCGCTAGACCTATACCTTAGATTATAGCAGGATCTAGTAGGTTAGGAGAGTGTTAGGCTTATTGCGGCAGGCAAGGGCATTACTAATCTAGCGCTTTACAAGTAATCTATAGGCTTTAAAGGTAGCTTTGCGGATTGCTTTAGCATGTTAAATAATAGAAAATGCTAGTGGTAAATCCTATAATAGTTGTGGATATGCCCTAAACATAAGAAGTGTTAGAATAAGGCTGTTTAGGCTAGCAGAGTTATTAATAGCTTTTATAGCTATTTAAAGAAGGTGGTCTTGCTATATGTAGTCTCTGAGTTTGCTTTTAATAATACTATATGTATGTTAGAGGGGAGCGTAATATCTTTTAACCTTTCTAACGCTATTATAAGCTTCCATAGGGACCTTATTAACTTTAATTACTAACCCTCGGGCATATTAACGGAATTTAGCTAACGCGAAGTTCTTTCTAGTATTGTAAATAATCTATTTAAGCGGTCTAAGATAACTATTAATCTAATAAGCTCTAATAGTGTCCTAAACGTCTCTAGTAGTCTACTTCCTTAGTTTAAGAAAACGGGCAGCTTAGAAAGCTATAGCAGAATCCATAATATAAAGGACTAGCTTACTATTAATTTAGAGGATATTAATAATAATCTTGTAATTAAACTTATAGTTATCTTTTAAAGTAAACTTAAATCAGCCAGGGCTCTTGCTATAAAGTTAACACTACTCGCAGAAACTAGTAATCTTTTGCAGGATCTTTAGGTTAAATTCCTCACTAGCTTTGTAGAGAACCTTTCGTAGTCTTCTAATTAAAAGGTGCCTAAAACGTTAATAAAGCTACTAAAGTTGCGTTTCTATAAGGAAGAAGGCAACCACTACAGTTAGCTTAAGATCCTACTATAGATAACTCTATTATCAGGTTATAGGGATCTCTTTTGTGCCTTAAATTAGCAGGTTCCTTAGGTTATTAAGCTTTACATTTATATAGTCTATATTAGTAATTAAGAACAAGAAGGGTATTGCTATTAGCAGCACATAGAATTCAATCTCTCTAAGCACTATAGGAACCTTTAAAGAACCTAGTAATAATGCTTTTCTAGCGCCAAAGGCAACATTATATTAACTTGCGAATTAGTTAATTTGCAGCAAGGGAAATAAGCGTAAAAGGGCTTAGGCTTAAGCAATACTAACTATAGAGACTCCCGCAGCGCTAGTGTTAGAAAGGATGCCTCTAAAGGTCTCTTCTAAATAGCATGCTTTAGCAAGGAAAACATTATTAGACTAAGGCTCTTTATAGGGATTACTATAGTAAAGGGCATGTTTAAATAACTAGTCTTAAAGCATCTCAAGCACCTTACTGCTATTAGGGATCTCTATTAAGAGTGTTAACCTTTGCAATGCTGTAGTAAGGAATTACAAAGGACCCATAGGAGGATTAGAGTAGTTGTCCTTTTTAGTCTTATTTAATAAAGCTATTATTGCCTTAGTCTTAAGGATTAATTGCTTAAGGTTATTAGGATTACTACTATTATCATCCTCGCCCTTAATATAAGTAAGGAATTACTACTACTTCTGCTTTATTAGCCTGCCACAATAGAATTTAGATTAATTCTAACGCCTTTATAACGCCTTACATTCTTTAGCAAAGTGCTTTATAGACTAGCACCCTTACTTCTTATAAATAAAGCAGCGGCCCTTATAACAAATAAAGGGCCCGCGTTATTGCTATTAGAAGTTATAATTCTTCCTGTAGTAACAATTAGTGTAGAATATAATATTAGAGTTAACTTTAGCCTTTTTTTAATAAAACACACCGCACTTAGTAGCATTTCTTTTAGCTTGCTTTACTCTAATACTTTTCTAAAGCTTTAATATTAGGTCCTTGTATATAAAGGGGCTATTATAGGCTACAAGGCTACATTTAGGGATATTATTAATAGTGGCAAGAAGCGTGTTTTATATGTTAATCTTATTATTTACATAGCCTCTAGTCCTACAATAAAGAGAGATAATCTTATTAGAGAGGAGGTTAAGGGCCTTAAGCATGCTCTTTTTAGGGTTTTCTCTTATTACCTTATGTAGCGTAATTATACAAAGGTTATTATAATAAAGCTAAGTAGTATTAATAGTTTTAAAGCGGTCTTTAATAGATTTAACTATTTAAGTAAAAGTTATGCCTTTACTAAGGAGAAAGTCCTTATAATATATTAAAGCTTTTCCTTTAAGCATTATAGGAAATGCCTTATAGAAAAGGGACCCTAGGAGGTTAATTTGCTTACAAAGGGCTTAGAAAGTCTTTAGCTTATTATTAAAGAAGTTATACATCTCTTTACTATACTTTTCCTTGTTAGAGTAAATCTTATAAAGGTCTATAATCTTCTATAATGCCGTTGCTAGGTCTAATTCTAGCGGGGAGTAAAGTAGAGGATAAAAACGCTTATAAGATCTCTGATAATTAAGGTTGTTATTAGGTGCGGCAGTACGTTGCTACTATCCTTATTAAGGAACGTTTCCCTTAGACTTTTATTATAGTAGCAAATCCTGTATCTAAGCTGCTTTAATGCCTAGGTCTAGAACTAACCCTTAGGGCTGTTATTAAGTGGGCTTATAAGATCTCCTATTAAAGTCAGGAAGGCCTGGGGGAGCTAACTAGATAGTTAGCGCTAAATTCAGGGCCTGCCCTGGGTCTTAGAAGTTCTTATAGGTCCTCCCGTTAAAGTTAGGAAGGCCTAGGGGAGCTAACTATTATATTAGCTCTCGCCCTAAGCCTTAGGGAGGCCCGTAAGGTGCCGCTCCTATGGCGTGTAAATATCTCTGCTAATCTGCTATATTAACTATAGCAGAAGGCTAGTCTAGTTTATAAAAGCTCCTAGCAGGAGCGGGAGGAGCAAGGGAAATATTGCTTAATCCCTGCTAAGGGTTAAGTTAGCTCCCCTAGCAGTAGTAATCTTCTAGGTTCTATAAGAGCTTGTGGTTGCCCGCAGGGTTATAACCTATTATAGGATTTAATACCGCTAGCTAGCGTTATAGGGATTTAGGGAGCCTAATCTTATAGGGTGTTTAGGGGGGTCTTCTATAACCCTGCTAATTCCTAGGTTATGCTACAGGGAAGGTAGTTAAAGCAAACAGAGGAGGAGGGGAATTCCTTATAAGGTAAAGATATAAATAATTCTTTAGTGCCACTCTTTGCTATATCTAGGAAAGTAATTCCTAAAGCTATTAATATAGGGTACCGTAGTAAGAGAGATAATAGTTACTATGCCTGCTCGCTAGTAAATGTAATCTTAATTATAAGGGATGTAATAACTCTCTGTTAGGATCCCTTAGTCTAGTCTTAGCTTATATTGCTATTATAAGCTTGCTAGTAATAAATAATTAGTCTAACAGGAAGTAAATATTGCGTTTTTACAGGAAGTCACGAAAAACGCAAATAACTTTAGTGTTCCTATGTTTAAAGGCTTCTTTAGTCTAGTCTATAAATTAGTCTCTAAGCTTCTGCTAAAGGAGCTTACTAAAGAGGTCTTTAGTCTTAGCTTCTATAATAAAGAAAGCGATTCGGCCATATATTTTAGTACTTATAGCCTTGCTAAGATTAAAATCTAATGGGTTAAGCTTATGCTAGTCTGCTATAATTGCTCTTCTATGTGTTAATAGGATCCGAGGGAGCTCTAGGATCTTATTATTAAGATTAACAGATTAGGGGCTTTATTCACCTATGGATGTGTGTTGTATTTAGTAGTGAAGAGAATAGGTAAAAGGGTAGAAATCCGTGGCAGTTGTTAGTCTAGACTAATGGATTTGATTGAATTAAGGGCTTAATAAATCTCGTGATAGACAAGAGATATAATAATTCCTCTAACAGGCGTTTGAGGCTAGAAAGAGGAAAAATCATACCTATTAAAGCAAGCGGCATAGTACTATAGCAAGCTTCCTTTCTTAGCACAAAATAGCTCTGCAAATAGACCCTAAAGAGCTTCCCTAAAGGGGATAAATTAAATTTATTTATAATCGCAAAATTGTCTCTTTTATATTGCTTCCTTTGTTTAGTAGGATTAACTCTACTAATTTTGTAAAAAATCAGCTACTATAAGCAGAAACTAGCGTTCTGCAGGATGCATAAATCTAGCTAATCTGTAGTGTAATCACTACTAATTAGTGTTAATTCGTACACAGGCGAATTAATAATAAAGGTATAAGAAAATAACAAGCAATGCGCGCGCAAAAGAAAGTACTAGGATTTTAGTTAATGTTATTAATATTACTATCTAGCTAGCTAAGTGGGAGGCCTTTTAGTGGTTTTCGTGACGCGCAAAGTTGTGGGTTATGTGACCGGCGCACTGGCCACCCATCCGAGGCGAGCTCGGATGCGGCCAATCAGGATGCGCCGGGTCCACGTTGACCCGACCCGTTGCGTTGATATCAACAAGCTCTTTAGTAATTATATAAACATAGAGAAATCTTTAAAATCCGCTAGATTAATAGCAAAGATAACCTAGCTAATATAATAACAAAGACTTTACTAAACTAAGCACTTAAGACCCTTATTAATATAAACAAGATTATAATTAGGATAGAAGGTTAGGTAAAAAGAGTAGTATAAGACCTAACAGAAGGGTTATTATAAGAGTTATTATAAGAAGTATATATACTTTAATTTTTATAATAGTAACTGCCCTATTAAGAGTTATAAATCTTAAGCAGTAGTGTTATAATATGTGTAATTATAATAACTTCTATATTTATTTCTTTAGCTACAACTATAGCGTGTTATATGTGTTTTAGGGATATTAGGGTTATATTAATTAGTACCTATTATATTACAATAACTATCGCTATTTCCTTTATTACTTTATGTAAGGATTTAATTAAGGGATTAGATTTAATTAGCTAAGTATTTAATATATTTAGTAGGGAGGGATTAGAGGCTCTTTATGTTACGTTAATTTCCGGCATAAAAAGAGAAGAGTGCTAGTGTTAATATTAACACAATAGGTTAGGTTAACGTAGACCCAGCGCATCCTAATTAGCCATATCCAAGCTCGCCTCGGATAGGTGGCTAGTGCGCCGGTCACGTAACCCACAACTTTGCGTATCACAAAAACCACCAAAAGGCCTCCTACTTAGCCAGCTAGATAGTAATATTAATAACGTTAACCAGAATCCTAGTACTTCCTTTTGCGCGCGCATTGCTTGTTATTTTCTTGTACCTTTGTTATTGATTCGCCTGTGTACGAATCAACAAAAAGAAACCGAAGCATAAATCATCCCTGGATTACGACTCATAAAGGTCCACTCTGGGGATACCAAGACGCGTGGGTGGGGCGGCAAGGGGGTGCTCTCCCTAGGCGGCATCTTATGCAGAACAAACAACGCCCGACATCGTGAAGCGCGAAAAGCCGATTATCCGAGGATTCGCGAACCCGACGAGGCTAAAGTACCCTTTCCTAGTAGGCAATTAAGACACATCGTGTGACACAAGAAAACAATTGATCGTCTTTCCTAGCTTGGCACTAGCAGGTTTGGTGCAACAGATGATAACCATGTGCAGGGAAGGAAGGGGGGGGGGGGGGTTAATGTTGTTGCTGTCTGGCAAACAGTACATGGTATATAAGGTTAAAAGCATTCGCATTCCCACATGCACCCGAGTACCTAGTACCCAGCACTCGCCGGCATACAAATGCAATGCTACCTGCAATGAGGGGTGGTAACGAATGCTTTCATGACGGATCAGTCTGACTGGTTTGAGGGGGGGGGGTTTCTTGGAGAGGCTCAACGTGCCGCGTAGCCGCGATTGTGAATTTGTGTCTCCCAATCTCCTCCAAGAGACCTGCCGGAAGATGTCCAGACGGTAGGTGACAAGATACATCCTGCCTGCTGTGCCAAGGGTCTTGGGGTCATAGCTTCCATGGGCCGCTCGTCGATCAAGACAAGGCAAGGAACGAATGAAGAGCATCGTCGTACAGTGCAGTCAGTATATCGTATAGGCTGGCCAGTGAAGAAGAAGCAGCCTTCTGATGCGGCCGAGACGAACATGGCATGGAAAAGGAATACGGCTGGGGAGTCGCTGGCTTATGCTTATTTATCCTTACAATGCCGAGCTGTTTGTTGTCCGCTTTGAGCCATTGGCCTGTGCGCCACCAAGCCACCGACTGGCGCAGAGTTCAGCCACGGCAAAGACGGCTCCGCCTGTTGCTGGATTAGGGTTTCGTCTCTTTCCTACTCCGGCACGCATGCGACTGCCTTTTACCAGCTCCCCCAGCCCCACCGGCCCCGCCAGAGATATCCACCCCATGTCCACTTTACATCCACTCCACCCACTGGCAAACTGCCACACCTGCAAGGTGCCGATTTACCCAGCGGGGCCCAGGCTTGTCGCGTTTTGGGCGGCGTCATTTGCCTTTGCGGCGCGCGCCACGCGATTTGCTGCTGCGCCTTTTCATCTCCGCCATCTCCGCGCCGGACTCCGTCATGACAGGCTGACCACAGTGACCAAAAGTGACAGGCAGTGGCAGCCTGACAGATTTAAGCTTAGCATCATCCCCCCCTTCTCTGACCTTAATCCGTCGCATCCTGTCCGAAGCTTAAAAGGGGGGGGGGGGGGGGGGGCTCACTTTGGGAAAATCCGGGCTCCGGCGTTCCGGCGCAGGAAAGCAGGAAAAAGCTGATTCATCAACCAGGACGAGCTGCTCGTAGTCGTCACGGGGGCGCACGCGTGAGTGATGATGCTTGGACAAGAGTCTAAAAATCACGAAAAAAGACAAAGACGGTGCCAAGCACTCGTGCCGACTCGTGCCGACTCGTGCCGGCTTGATTCCAAGACGGGGGAGGTCCCACGGCGCATCTCGCGGCCGCGCTTCATTCGCCCAGACCGGGCTGTGTTTGCTTGGCAAAAAAGGGCAGCATGGGTGGCAGCACGGGTGGCAGCATGGGCAGTTGCAACCCTGTCTGTTGCCTCTTGTTGCCTGCCTGAAGACGTCAGTGCTCACTGCTCACTGCTTGGCTCTCTTGTTGCTTGTTGCTTCTTTTTTCTTTGTTTTTTTTCTTTGGCGCCCTTCGACCGCGTCCTATTCCCGTGCAAACTGCTGCCCACGCCCCCCCCCCCCCCCCCCCCCCCCCCCCCCCCCCGCCCCCCCCGACGATGCAGCGAGTAGGCAAGCAGCAATTTGTCAATGTTGAGCTCCTGGCTGGTGAGTCACCACCAGGACCGCCCCATTTGAGCCGCCGCCGTCGTCTTTATCCTCGACGGTTGCACCCATGGTGCTGAAGCCTGACTCTGCTGAGCCTCAACCAGCCGCCCCGACTGGCGCAAAAGATCGAACACGCCGGGCTGGCCTGTCGTCGTCATTTCAAGAGGATCCGGAAAAGCTTGTTTTGCGAGGGCTATTTTCATCCACTGCGCGCGGCGGCCGTCTCGGCCAACCACCAAGTACCTAGTTCTCGTCGCTCCAGGCGCTCCAGTCGCTCTTGCTGATCAGCACAGGACGAGATTGCTGGGGGACGCATGCAGCCACGCTCCGCTTGCTACGCACACCCCCCCGTTCCTGGTCCCAGAACCCGGCGTTTCTCAGCCCTTGAACGAGCACACACAGCACACACAGCACACACTGTCCACACGCCCCCCCTCTCGGCTCCACAGCGCCGACTTATCCAGACTTCCATTACACTTTTTTGACTTTTGCATCGTTGCCTCTATCCCCTTGCTCGCCATGTCACCGGAGCGCCCTGCCCAACCTTATTTCTTTGCTAATATCCTCCTCTTGTTTTTGGCCCCCCCGTCCGGTTGCCCTCTCATCATACAGCGTCAACAATAGATAATCTCGACAAACCACCTGCTCAGCTCTGCCTATCTCTGCCCAGTACTACGTGCTCCTGGCTTCTGGAGCCGTCTGAAGGATTGCCTTGACTACCACGCGACTGTCGTCCGTCCATTGGTTCCATGACAACTTGAGCGACTTGTATGTATCTTCCGTTGAGGAAGGATCCCAGCCTCTTCTGGCCGTGTCGTTCCGAGCATGCATCCTTCTGCACTGGCATGTGCACGCTTGTCGTTTGACCTGATGCCTCTCATGAAAGCTTCATTGTCTGCTTTGGTGACTGACCGAGACTTGTTGCAGCAGCGAGAATCTTTTTTTCTGGGGCATTTTCTGCTCATGAAAATTCTGCGTCGTCGCTCACGCCCGAAAAGTCACCAAAGGGTTGAGCGCGGGTTCGCCAAAGTCGATTTCTGGCGCTCACCGCCCCCATTGTATCCATTTCCCACATATCTGACGTCCTGCGAAAGCAGGTACGTTGGAAAATCATCAAGACGGAGCCCATCAGTTCCGACAAGATGGAGACGTACCATGGCTGCGTGCGTACTCCCGCCGACGCCATCAAGCTGTTTGAGGCTTGTCGACTCGGTCTGTTGCCCAGGGTACAGCGTCGGCTTTCCGAAAAGGAGAGACAATCGATACGCTCAGGGTCCGTCTTCGTGTGGGACGAGAGGGAAGCTGGCATGAGGCGATGGACGGACGGCAAGTCATGGAGCGCCAGCCGTGTGTCCGGTAGTTTCTTGACGTATCGGGAGATGGAGGGCAAGAGAGGAGGCGGTTTCGCGAGCGCGCGACGCGGCCAAGGCAAGTCTCCCGAGTCGTCCCGCGGTAGTGACGAGGACCACGATGATGGCGAGCCGGAAGGGTATCGATACAAGGCCGACGGTCTTATGAAGCAGTCGTTCAGCATCACAACTTCCACATGCCAGCATCTTCACCTCATCTCCTACTACTCGCGTCCTCAGCCTGGTCATCCTGAGCTACCTCAACCCAGCACAGACCCTGCACTGAGGGCCATTGTCCCGCCAAAGGGCATGTACCCCGAATCAAGCATGGGCGAGACCAACCAGACTCCTGCGCTCACGCGAACGCCAATGCACCAGCCGTACTTGATTGCTCCTCACCACCCCAACGCTCCTCCTCCTCCTCCTCCGCCTCCTCCTCATTCGGCTTATGGTCAGTACGCCCACCCTGGATACGGCTGGCCTCTTTCGCCCGATGCGACTCCTCCGTATACTCACTACGTGCCCGCAAGCTTTCCTCACGGCGTGCCGATTCAACCTCTTCCTCCGCCTCATGCGCCCTATCTTACACACGGTCACGCGCCACCTCAGATGTCCCAATACGACCGGCCTGCGCTGCCTCCTCTGCAGCACCCTCAACCAATCGCGGCCGCCACGTTGGCCCCCTATCACGCAGCTGCATCACCTCCCCCGAGATATCCTGATTCTCCTGGCTACAGGGGGCGTCAAGACTCGGCCGGACCACTGCCAGCCCTCAGTTCTGTTGCGGGACCCGTTTCCCATCCTGGAATGACGCCACCAACGCGGGAGCCTAGTGCTAGTCCGCCGAAAGTGAAGTCTGAAGGCGCCATGATCAACGGCCCTGTTCGGATCTGTCGTCTGTCAGGCCTGTTGAACCCTTTGAGTGGGTCTGACGCTAGAAGCAAGTCTGGGGGCAATCACGGCGTTCCGAGCAGCACGCGGACGAGTGGTGTCGTTCCCGAGTCGTGCGGTAACAGCGAGGACACGAGGGCACTGAGGATGCTGGACAGGAAATTCTGTCTTTGAGCGGCTTTTTTTTTTTTTTTTTTTTTTTTTTTTTTTTTTTTTCCCACACTCGAAATTTCTTTTGCCTAGAATTCTTTTCTCTTCTTTTCTCTGTATATATTTTGGGCTCATCTATTCAATGTAGCCACCCACGAACGCACACGATGTGATGATCTGTTAGCATATGGCTTCGCATGATTTGTAACAATTGGGCGGGGGCGTTTCATCCATCTCTGGGCGTTTTAGCGGGTTGCCACATGCATGGGGAAAATTAGACTTTCATTCCTCTACCATACATAGTCTGGAGCGAGATGAAATTCAGGCATATTTCCTTCTTTCTTTCTTACTTGGCCTTGATGGCCCGCCTCCTCAAGACGGCGGAGTCCTGGTTCAGTCCGTGAAAGTCATGCGCATCAAGACAGGCCTGCCTGCTGAGCATGACGGCGCCGTCCTCGCCACCGGTCCGGTCCCTCATCTCGGCTTCGTACTCGTCAATGCCGGCCTTGAGGGTCGTCTCGCCGGCGTGGATCCGCTTCAGCTGCTGGACGAGGTTGTAGGCGTCGAGCATGCCGTGGTTGGCGGCCTCGCCTCTGTACATGGTCATGGCGTGGGCGGCGTCGCCGACCAGCGTGACCCGGCCGTGGCGGTTGTCCCAGTCGAGGCAGGGCCAGTCCTCGAGGGCGAGCTCCAGGACCGGGGCCGTGGGGGGGATGCGGTCGACGGCCTGGCGGAGGAGGGGGTGGAAGTCTCGGGCGCGGCGCTTCATCTCGGCGATGCGGGCGGCGTCGTTGTCGTGGTCGTCGTCGGTCCTGCCCTTGACCAGCCAGGAGAGGATGATTTGCACCTGGTACCGCTCCTGGCCCGTGCCCTGGGTGCCGTTGACCTCTGGCGTTTCCATCATGGACACCCAGAGGAAGGTTCCGGTTTCGGGGTGGCATCCCTGGAAGAGGAGGGGGTCGATGCCCCGCAGCGGCTGGACCTGCTCGGGCGTCATGTCGACTGCCGCGCCGAGGAGGCGCACCGGGAGGGGGCGGTTGCGGTGCCTGTTGTCCGGCACGAGCAGTCTCCTCGTCTGGGACTTTGTGCCCTCGGCGCCGACGAGCATGCTCCCCTCGGCCGTGGATCCGTCGGAGAAGGTGACGCGGACGCCGCCGCCGCCGCCGCCTCCCGGTCCTCCTTCTTCACCACCATCCGGTGCTGCTGCTGCTGCTGCTGCTGCTTCTTCCACGCCGCTCAGCCGCTTCCCCCAGTGGACGTGGTCGGCCACGCCGCGCAGCAGCGCCTTGCGCAGCCTCTCGCGGTTGACCCTCCGGCGCTCGTTGGGCGGGATCCGGAACTTGGGCTCGAGGGTCTGCAGGTTGAGGAAGAGGAAGTTGCCGTCGTCGCGGCGGCCGACCTGCGGGTCCACCTGGGCGTGCTCGAGCGCCGCCGCCGCCGTGTCTGCGTCGCCGTCCAGGAGCCGCGTGAGGAAGGGCAGCGCCCAGTGGATGGTGATGGCCCAGCCGTGGCCGCGGGCGTCAATGTGCTCGTCGCGCTCGTAGACCTGGAAGGGGATGTTGGCCTGGCGGGGGGTGGAGACGCGGGATTGGGGAGGAGCCGCCCGCGGATTCGTCTCATGAATTAGCGCATGTTATCGTGGGTGGGAAATCAAATGGTTGGCCTTGCTCGGGTGGCTTGCCCTTTTTTCCCGCCCCTCGCCCCATTGAAGAAGGGGAGATGAACCCGATCGTTGTTCTCCGTTCTACGGCAATGGATGATTGGCCTTTTTTTCCCTTTTTTTTTTCCCTCACCTTTTTGAGCCCGTGCGCGAGCGTCAAGCCGACGATGCCGGCGCCGCTGATGATAACAGGTTTCGTTATAGGTGCCATTCTTTTTTCCCCTTGTGTTTGCTGGCGGGGGTGGGGGAGGTGGCCACAGCGTGGCAGTAGTAGTGCCAGTAGTAAGTAGTCTTTGAGTCTTGAAATGGTGAGATGGGCTGTGCCAGGCTTCGCAGGCTTCGGATTCTGGGAGTCTGCGGTATTTTCGTTCGGGGCGTGACTAGAGCTGAAAGACCTGAAAGTGTGAATGAAACCCCTCGCGTCAGCGTCGAGGGCCACGTCATGCACTCCGTCACACGATGTAGTATCGGTTCCAGAATCGAGAGTGATCGGCGCTGTCCTGTGCTCGGTATAGGGTAGCTCATCTGCCGCGACATTGTTGGCCCGATCCGAAGCATGCTTGCGTCGCACGACCCAAACCTCCGTGGCCAGAGGCTTGCATCACCGTCGTTGCATCTGGCATCTGGCAAAGCATCCGCCCTCGCACACGACGCCGACCAACGAGGCGAGGGGATCATGTAAGCGCCGCTCTGCCGGTAAACTCCCTCAGCCATTGTCGCTGCGCCACGGCTCCTTGCCATGTTCACCTTCTGCCCTCTTCAGGGCGCGCTCTCCGAGTCGACTGCATCGCAATCACTGCTGGAGCTTGATGGCGGCGTCAAGATCCTGGTCGACCTCGGCTGGGACGAGTCGTTTGATGTTGCGAAGCTGGAAGAGCTGGAAAAGTGAGTGATCCGGACAAGACGAGATGGGGCGCGCTTCTTTCCGCGTCCAGTCCAGTGTGGGTTGGTGTCCGCCTGCTAACAACACCCACCCTCCAGGCAAGTCCCTACCTTGTCCCTGATCCTCCTCACCCATGCAACTGCATCTCACCTGGCCGCGTATGTTCACTGCTGCAAGAACTTTGCACTGTTTACTCGCATTCCGGCCTATGCGACTCGCCCCGTCATCGACCTCGGCCGATCACTGACCCAGGATCTTTACTCGTCGACGCCTGCGGCCTCGACGACCATCCGACAAAGCTCGCTGTCTGAGATCGCGTATGCATACGCGCAGACGGCGACAACGGCGCAGAACTTGCTGTTACAGTCCCCGACCCCCGATGAAATCGCGCGATTCTTTTCCCTCATACAACCCCTCAAGTATTCTCAACCACATCAACCCCTGCCCTCGCCCTTTTCACCACCCTTGAACGGGCTGACTATCACTGCGTACAACGCCGGACATACCCTCGGTGGTACAATATGGCATATACAGCACGGACTGGAGTCGATTGTCTACGCAGTCGACTGGAACCAAGCCAGGGAGAATGTGTTTGCCGGCGCGGCATGGCTCGGAGGCGCGGGAGGTGGCGGTGCCGAGGTGATAGAGCAACTTCGCAAGCCCACGGCGCTTATTTGCAGCAGTCGTGGTGCCCAGAAATCAGCACAATCGGGGAGCCGAATCAAGCGAGATGAACAGATGCTCGACATGATCAAGACGTGCGTATCCAAGGGTGGCACCGTGCTGATTCCCGTCGACTCGAGCGCAAGGGTCTTGGAGCTGTCCTATTTCCTCGAGCACGCATGGAGAGCCGACGCCGCCTCGGGCAAGGACTGCACACTGAAATCGACAAAGCTGTACCTGGCTGGCCGAAACATGTCAAGTACCATGCGACACGCCAGAAGCATGCTTGAATGGATGGACGGTAACATTGTCCATGAGTTCGAAGCGTTCGCCGAAGGCCAGCGGAGAGCGAATGGGACAACCGAGAAAAAGGAAGGCGGCCCGTTCGACTTCAAATATCTACGATTGCTCGAGCGCAAAGCGCAGATTACGAAACTTGTCAGCCAAACGCCGGCTGCTGGGGGTTCCTCTGCCGCGAGCGGACGGGTCATCCTCGCCAGCGATATGAGCCTGGAATGGGGCTTCTCCAAGAATGCGCTCAAGAGCCTGGCGCAAGGCTCCAACAATCTTGTGATACTAACGGATCGTCCAACTCTTGCCGACGATGGCAGGCCGTCAATGGCAAGGACCCTGTGGGAATGGTGGAAGGACAGGAGGGATGGAGTGTCGGTGGCCCAGGCCAGCAATGGCGAGAACATCGAACTGGTGCCTGCAGGTGGGCGAGACTTGGTCATTCGCGAGGCGTCACGGCAGGCTTTGGAGGGCGACGAACTGGCAGTGTATCAACAGTGGCTTGCAACCCAGCGACAGCTCCAAGTCACGCAACAGACAGGCGCGGCCGGGTCGCTGGAAGGACCATCCGACGTGGTCGACGATGGCTCGTCCGAGTCCTCGTCCGAGTCGGAAGGTGAGGATGGCCAACAGCAGGGCAAAGCACTGACCGTCTCGGCCACCATGGGGCAAGCAAGCCGGAAAAACATCATCCTCAAGGACGAAGACCTCGGCATCAACGTCCTGATCAAGCGGAAGGGAGTCTATGATTTCGATTCGCGCGGCAAAAAGGGCCGGGAGCGATGCTTCCCCGTCGCCATCCGACGCAGAAGGACGGACGACTTTGGCGAGCTCATCCGACCAGAGGACTACCTCCGAGCCGAGGAGAAGGACGAAGACAATGCCGAGAGCGGCAACTTCGCGGCGGAGGACGACAAGCTGGGAAAGAAGCGCAAGTGGGACGACGTCACAAAGGGCCCGAGAGGCTCCTCCTCTAACAAGCAGCGGGGTCACCATGGCAAGGCCGAGGCCGAAGACGGCACCGACGCCGCCGGCCCTGACAAGGACGGACTCGTCCCCGACGATCTCGATGAAGTCGAGGACGTGGAGCCGCCAGAGCCGACCGGTCCCTGCAAGCTGGTCTACAAGAGCGAGACGGTCCAAGCCAACCTCCTCATCGGATTCGTCGACTACAGCGGCCTCCACGACCGACGCAGCCTGGACATGCTCATCCCGCTGATCCAGCCCCGCAAGCTCATCCTCGTGGGCGGCAACCGCGACGAGACGCTGAGCCTCGCAGAAGACTGCCGCGCCACGCTCGGCATGGACGGCGACAAGCCCATCGACGTCTTCACCCCCGGCATCGGCGTCTGGGTCGACGCCAGCGTCGACACCAACGCCTGGGTCGTCAAGCTCGCCGACCCCCTCGTCAAGAAACTCAAGTGGCAAAAGGTCCGCGGCCTGAGCATCGTCACCATCAGCGGACGCCTCCTGGCCACGCCGTGCCCCCGCGCCGCCGACGGCGGAACAAGCACCGCAGAGGTGGTGGCAGAGGCAGAGGCAGAGGCGGACGGAGAAGACGACCCGGGCGACGAAGCCGCCGCCCCCAACAAGCGACAAAAGACGGACCAGCTCCCGCGGCCCAGCAACGCCGTCGCCCTGACGGCCACGACTTCGCTCACCGACGCCGCAAGGGACTCCCTCCCCGTGCTGGACGTGATGCCCTCGAACCTCGCCTCCGCGGCCAGGACGACGGCCCAGCCCCTGCACGTGGGTGACCTGCGGCTGGCGGACCTCCGGCGAGCGATGCAAGGATCCGGCCATGGGGCCGAGTTCCGAGGCGAGGGCGTCCTCGTCATAGACGGGTCCGTCTCGGTTCGGAAGACGGCCGAGGGGAGGATCGAGGTCGAGAGCGTGGGGTTGCCGGTTGTGGGGAGACGGAACACGCTGTATCGGGTCAAGAAGGCGATTTATGATAGCCTCGCGGTGGTGGCTGGGGCGTGAGGAAAGAAGAAGAAGAAGATGGTAGGCATGCCTCCTGTACGTACAACAATTGGGCTGTGAAGATGGCATGGCGTTCTTGTCCTTTGGTGGTGAAATGGGGCGGCTGGATAGGGGAGGGGTGTGGGGGACGGACTTGATATAGAGGAAGCACAAAATCAAGAGACGAGACATGAGAAAACAACAAAAATAATACATGTATATATATATATATATATATATGTATGTATGTCAAGCAATTTGTTGCTTCCTCTCCGCTAGCTCATATTCGCCGTTGCCATCTCTACCACGGCCCCTTCCTCTTCCGCGCGAAAAGCCAGCAACAGCATCATCGTCGTCATCGTCGTCATCGTCATCGTCGTCACCATCCATGCCCTGGTCTGTGCGCATTCCCGCTTGACCTTGCTCAGCGGCGCCCGGGCGATTCGCCCCCCTGGCACTGGCTCTGGATCCAGACCCGGACCCGGACCCGGACCCCGACCCGGAGCCGAGGATCCGTCCACCGCCAAAGAAGACGGGCTGGAGCTCACGGTAGCGACATCCCCACATGCCGAGGGCGACCGAGATGGCGGCCGAGCCGGCCATGGTCATCCACCACATGGAGTGCGCGGGCAGGGAGCGCGAATATAGAGTCGTGAAGACGAGGTGGAGGGCGTGTATGGTGAGGGCGAAGTCGGGGACGAGTTTGCTTCTCGCGACGAGGATGACGATGGCGACGGCCCTGCACACACAAGACAGAGTCAGCAAGCGCAGTTTTTTTTTTTTTTTTCCTTCCCACTGCCAGCCCAGCTTCTTCATGGTAGTCAAAGGAC
>SRQA01000535.1:0-20797 GCA_018360365.1 Claviceps citrina | reverse complement strand
TTAATTTATTATAAGCCTTAATTATAAGATTTTATATTACTTACTTAAAGAAGTTAAAGATTAGTATTCTTCTAGTATAATTATAGTAATTATTAAGCTTTTTAAACAAAATCCCTAAGGCTAGCATATACTAATAAGTAATATATTAGAAGTATTATTATAAGAAACTATTTATAATGCCTTTTATATGTAACCTTTACCTCTTTATTACTAACTCTACTAATAAATTTAGCCTTATAAGTATATAGACTAATAATACCTTTATCTTAGCTAATTAACTATTTTTTAATTAAGAAAAAAATAAGTTATAAGCTACTAAATTCCTTACTAAGCTAAAGGAAAAGCTTATAGCTAACTACTCTTTAATTTTTAATAGTTATAAACTTACTTTTAATACTAATTTCTTTATTACTTTTTACTAAAAAAAGCAAGCTAATAAGCTTTAACTTATTTATAAAAATCTAAAGAAGCGCTAGGAGAAATATTATTAGTAAAAAGCTTATAAAGCGTATATTATAATAATTTACTAGCCTAAAACTACCTTTAATCTTTTTTTTTATAGTATAAAAGCAAAACCTTATAAAAAAGAATATTAAATTCCTTAATAAGAGAATTTAGTAATAAATAAATTACCTAGATTATAGCTTATATTATATTTTAATTAACCTTAAGAAAGCAAGCCTTTTTGTTTTTATTAATAAATCCTTTATAAATAATAAAGACTTTAGCTCTTAGATTAAATACCTTATTATAATTAGAAATAAGGATTTTAGTAAGGCTTAATTTATAATAAAAGGTAATATTATTGTATATAGCTTAATTGTCGGAATAATCCCTCACATCACGGGTCAAGATTATTCCGTGCCGCCCGTGGCGGACGCGCTAAGCTAGCGGGCCACGCTACGGCCCGCCGGCAACGCAAGCAAGTATGTGACTAATTACATGACCCCCTACGCATAACCTTTGCAGCCTATAACCCCCCCCCTATAAAGGGGGATTGCGGGCTGCCTTACTAGATAAAATAATAACTAAGAACAAAACCTTTAACTATTAAACCTAACTAGTACCCCTTGTTACGTACGTAATACCTGTGACTAGATGTTACTTTAATTAACCTGTTTAATCTAACACTAATTAGTAGTCTAGTTAATTAGCCGCGTGGTAATTCACGCAGGTTATAAAAAGACTATAGATCTATAAGGATTAATATAGAAGAGCTAATTCCGCTATCACGGGTTAGCCTAGTCCTCTAGGCCTGCCTATAAGATAGCCGCTTTGTGCTAAGGCAATTCTGTTATTATAAACTAGCTTATTTATTAAGTTTATCTATAAGATAGCCGCTTTATACTTAAGCAATTCTATTATTACGGGTTAGCTTAATCCTTTAAGCCCGCCTATAAGATAGCCGTTTTATACCCTTATTAAGAACCTTAAGAAGATCCCTTTGTAAGCCCTGCTTCCCTAGGCTTTAGACCTTATAATTACATTAAAAGACCCTCTGCAAGCCTAGTTTCCCTTGGCTTTAGACCCCTCATGACCTTAATCACATTAAAAGACCCTCTGTAAGCCTGGTTTCCCTTAGCTTCAGACCCCTCATGACCTTAATTACATTAAAAGACCCTCTGCAAGCCCAGTTTCCCTTAGCTTCAGACCCCTCACGACCTTAATCACATTAAAAGACCCCCTGCAAGCCCTGCTTCCCTAGGCTTCAGACCCTACGACCCTAATCTTATAATTCAATCCCAACTAATTTAATAAGATACCCCCCCCCCCTAGCTAATAAAATACTTTAAAAGATAGAGACTCCCCTGCTCCCTTGCTGCATTATAAGGTTTAAGAGCCTAATGCCCCAAAACTAGCATAAATACACCTGTAAAAAGCGTGATTAGAAGCCTTTTAACCCTTTAAAAGCCTTATAATTAGAGCTTTATAGGATGATTGCCCGATTTATCTAGGGATACATGCTAGAAGATAACAAGCCCCTTTATATAGAGACCCTTTAGGAAAGCTTTGCAATAGAATTTAACCTTTAGACTAAAGATAACTTTAAGAGAGTCCTTATATACCTTCTTTAAAGCTTTAGAAACCTCCTTTTAAGAGGAGGTATTTATATTACAAGAGATAACCGCTATATAAGCCTCCCTTAGAAGCTTGTAAACATAGCTCAAGCTCAAAGAATACCACAAAGACCCCCTCACGAAGAAGACCCTTAGAGACCTAGCGAAGACCCTCAAAGACCCTCTCACAAAGAGCCCTAGAGACATTACAAAGAACCTCAAAGACCCCCCCAGGAAAAGCCCTCTTTGCCTTTGTCAAAAGCCGAAGATTTGCTAGAAGAAACACCCTTTTCCTCCCTTTAGCAGCAATTCCTTTAGCAGCGAAGATGCCCTCTTTTCCCCTCTTTAAAGGAATCAGACCTCTCCTCCCCTCTTGCCCCTCACAAAGACCCTCTTGCCCCTCACGAAAACCCCTCAAAAGTCTCGCTTGCCCGTCACGAAGAGCCCTCGAAGGCCCTTAATCTTAAAAAGCCTCTAAAAGAGACCTCTTTTCATCACAAAAAGCTCCCTTTTGCCCCACTTTTAATGATGTCAGGACCTTCGAACCCTTTAAAGGATAAAAATCCCCCTCTTCAGCTAGAAAGACCTCTTTTTCTATTGTTAAAAGCCGAAGACTCGCTAGAGGAATTACCTTAATCCCCTCTTTTTAAGTCAGACCCTTAGCAGCAGAGATTCCCTCCTTTGGAATCCCCTCCTTCTAAGTTAGATCCCTCTTCCCCTTTTGCCTGTTAGAAAGAACTCTTAAAAGCTTTAAATTCCCCTTAGCAAACCCCCTTAAAAGCTCCTCTTTCCTCTCAGCGAAAAGAGCCTGTTTTTGAGCCTGTTTTTAAGCCCGTTTTTTATCAGCAAAAAGAGCCCGTTTTCGAGCCTGCTTTCAAGCCCGTTTTTCATCACGAAGAACCCTCTTTTTCCCCCTAGCAAGAAGACCTCTTTCTCCCTTGATAACTTTATTACGAAAGGCTACTTTTCCCCTTGTTTTCCCCTCTGCTAAAAGAGCCTGTTTTTTGCCCTCTTTTCCCTTTATTAGCAAGCAACTTTTCGCTTAGTCTCCTAAGATTACGTTAGCTTATAAAGAGCCTTTAAAGACTACAAAAAACGCTATAACCTTTAAAGACCGCGTTTTTTATTACCTTTACCTAAGCTAACCTCCCTGCGAATCCCTTTACTAAGGACGAAAGTAATACGAAGCTAACCCTTTAACTCTGTTAATAACAGACAGATTTAAAGCCTCTAGATCACAAGAAGCTTCAAAATCCCTCTCTTCTAAACCTAACAAGCCCTCTAACAAGCCTTTGCAAAGACCTTTAGTCAGAGCTCTTTAGACCCTTTAACCACAAAGACTAAAGCTTTAGAAGCCCGCAAGACCAACGAAAGACTCTTTAAAGACCCTTTAAAGACCCCTCGAAGACCTTTAAAATCACAAGGGATTTGACCCTTTGCACCCTCGCGAAGACCTTTAAGATTACAAGGAATTCGACCCTTTAAACACACGCGAACGCCACCGATCCGAACCTACAAAAGCCCCTTTAAAAGCCGCTAAATCCGTTATATTTAACCTCTTTGAAAGCCGCTAAATTTGTTACTTTTGACCTCTTTTAAAGCCGTCAAATCCGCTATATTTAACCCTCTTTTAAAGCCGTTAAATCCGCTACATTTGACCCTCTTTTAAAGCCGTTAAATCCGCTGCATTTGACCATAAATTTGACCACGAATTTGACCACTTTTCGTCAAAGGGATCAGCAAGATTCGAAGCTTTAAGCAAGCTAATCAGAGCCTCAGGAAGCTGACCTTCAAGACCTTTAGCAAGCTGACCTTCGGACCTTCAGCAAGCTAACCTTCAAGCCCTTTAGCAAGCTGACCTTTAAGCCCTTTAGCAAGCTAACCTTCAGACCCTCAGCCAGCTGACCTTTCTGAAGCTTGCCCAGAAGGATCCAAATACGAGGTACAAGGGATTAACATCACGCCTAGAAAGAAAGGTAACGTAGACCGCACAAAGTCCTACAAAGAAAGGACCCTTTTGTTACTTATATTTATTGTTTTTTATTTGTGATTTTTTTTCCTGTTTTTTTGTGCTTGTAACGCTGCAGCCCTTCCCTGCTTGTAACGCTGCAGCCCTTCCCTGCTTACAACGCTATAGCTTATACCTTTGCCCACGATTAGGTTATTTAACCTTAACTACCCGCTGTATTTCCTATGTTTTTTTATATTAGGTTATTAGATTAGAGGGAATAGTACCTCTAACGCTATTATTAGGAAGAAGGTTATATATGCTATAATATAAGGATTTTAACTATAAAAAGAGAGAATTGCTAGTGTTAGAATAATCCCTTACATTACGGGTTAAGATTATTCTGTGCCGCCCGTGGCGGACGCGCTAAGCTAGCAGGCTACGCTACGGCCCGCTAGTAACGCAAGCGAGCATGTAACTAATTACATAACCCCCTACGCATAACCTTTGCAGCCTATAACCCCCCCCTATAAAGGGGGATTATAGGCTGCCTTACTAGATAGATAGAAGAACTAAGAACTAAGAACTAAGAACCTTTAACTATTAAACCTAACCGGTACCCCTTGTTGCGTACGCAATACCTGTGACTAGATGTTACTTTAATTAACCTGTTCAATCCAACAAAAATTATTTATATATTATAAAAGAAATTATTACTTATAAATATTAAGGAAATTCATAAAAATACCTTATTAAATAAGAAGGCTATAATAACTTAAAGAATATATAAATATATTACTATTGTTAATATTAACGCAACGGGTCGGGTTAACGTGGACCCGGCGCATCCTAATTAGCCGCATCCGAGCTCGCCTCGGATAGGTGGCTAGTGCGCCGGTCACGTGACCCACAACTTTACGCATTGCGAAAACCACCAAAAGGCCTCCCACTTAGCTAGCTAAATAGTTATAATTAATAATGTTAACTAGAATCTTAGTACTTCCTTTTGCGCGCGTATTACTTATTATTTCTTATACCTTTATTTATTAATTCGCCTGTGTACAAATTAACACTAATTAGTGGTGATTACACTATAGATAAGCTAGATTTATATATCTTGTAGAATGCTAGTTTCTACTTATAGTAGCTAATTTTTTATAAAATTAGTAGAGTTAATCCTACTAAACAAAGAAAGTAATATAAAAGAGATAATTTTATAATTATAAATAAATTTAATCTATCCCCTTTAGGGAAGCTCTTTAGGGTCTATTTATAAAGCTATTTTATGCTAAGAAAGGAAGCTTACTATAGCACTATGCCGCTTGCTTTAATAGGTATAATTTTTCCTCTTTCTAGCCTTAAACGCCTATTAGAGGAATTATTATATCTCTTATTTATTACAAGATTTATTAAGCCCTTTAATTAAATCTATTAGTCTAGGCTAATAACTACTATAGATTTCTACCCTTTTACCTGCCCTACTACTTACTTTACTATTTTCTATTAGATTTCTATTCTCTTTACTACTAAACATAATATATATCTATAGGTAAACAAAGCCCCTAATGTTACGGTCCGAAATGGGACCTCCACAATCACGTGGACGTTCACTATATAAGAAGGGGACATTAGCTAGATCTAGAGAGGGAATTATTAATTATACATATATATACACCACGTATATATTAGCACTTATTATAACTCTTGTATAAGGTATAATACCCCTTATAACCTTTATAATAAAGTCCTACCTAACTAGTAGATTTCCCCTTTATACGTAAAGGAACTAATACATAATAAGTAGTAGTAATTACTATTTCTTTTATACACCTACAAGCGCCTTACAAGAAACCCTAATTTTTATATTAATAACTAAAGATAACTAGCAGGATTATAGTGCTAGCCTAACCTTTAATTCTGTTTTTTATATCCTAGAAAAATAACTTTAATAAGTATACTAAGTCTAGGTATTCTACTAGGAATTCCTAGAAGCCTATACTAGAAACTAACTCCTTATATTACTTAAGGACGCTAAAAGCCTTAGAACTCTTATAAGATATTAGTATATTAATAGGTAACTTTAGCTTTAACCTAAACCTATTATTATACTATAACTACCTTACTAGAATTCTATAAATCTACTAGTAGTTACTTTAGAGTAAAGAATTATAAAAAAGATTATTAAAACTGCCTTTTCTAAAGGTCTTCTTAATCCCTAAGACCTAACTCTAAAATTAATACTAGAACTAAAACCTAAAGTTACTATCTTACTTACTAAATCTAATCTAGCTCCTACTAAAAACACTTGCGAAATAGTAACCTTTAGCATACCTAAAAATAATAAATCCACAGAGAATATTATAAATAACTAAATAGGGAAATAGCCTAAGACCCTAAATCTTATAGTATTGCCTATTAAGAATAATAACTCTTCCTTATAGGAAGGCACCTACTATAGTGCTAATTCCTATCTAAAAACACCCCCTAATCTTCTACTCTTCTACTATGCTACTTATAATAATATAAGTATACTATTTCTAGTATTACTAGCCCCTATTAGATTTAGCTAGAATAAGGGACTATTACTCTTCTAGTATAAGAAATAACTAAAGCTAAGTTTCCTAATTATAAGCGCTAATATATATAGAAAATAATATTAACTAAGTAACTTTAAGCAATTTTAGCAAATAATACTTTATATTTAACGCTAGCAAGAGTTAGCCGCTAAAGATTTTTGCAAGCAAATAATGCTTTACATATAGTAATAGTAAGAAGCAGCTGCTAAGGAATTTCGCTATTAATAAGCAGCAAGCCTTAAATAAACTATAGAAATAATAGCTATTATATTTCTTAGAAAATTGCCTTTAGCTAAAACACTATGCCCTTCTACTAAGTTAGCGCAATACCCTACTATCTTAAAAGGTTAGGGCTTTATATAAAATACTAGATAACTTATTATATCCTTTAGGTTAGTAAATAATAAAGGCTACTTAAGAAAGTTAGATAGTCCTACCCCTTAGAGAGTAAAGTCCTTTTATAACTATAAAGGTTATGCTTACACTAAGTTTAGCAAAAATAATACTAATAATAAGAACTCTCCTAAACTACTAGCGCCTCCGCTAGCTTATAATATTAGTTACGCCCGCTTACTTATAGCGCCCTATAAGGTAAAGGCTAGACCTTATAAACCTTTTACTATAACCTACTCTAGTACTATTCCTAACTAACTATTAGATTTATTATAAAAAATAAGTAATATTAGATACCTAAAGCTAAAGACAGACCTTAGCAAGATTAATAGCAAGGCTATTAAGCACAAAAGCAAGGCTATAATTTTTACTAATATAAATCTCTAGATTTAAGCTATCTAAGACTACTTCACGCGCGCTAGACCTAACTATTAGAAATAGATCCGTACCTAAATTTAGTATTTCTTTTATAGTACTACACTAGTATAGTACTAGTAATACCTTAATAAAAAGGAGAAAGCTATAATATTTAGTAACCTTAATAGTGTCTTTGCTATACTTAAGGCAGAGTTTAGTATTAAGATTTAGGACGCTATTATATAGCTTAACTAGGCTAAATTTACCTAAGAGGATATTATATTAAATACATTACTTTGTAACTTTACTACTAAGGTCTTCTTTTACGTAAGAGCTAATAGAGAATTTAATAATCTCTAGCTATTAGTACGCCTTTAATACAAACTCTACGCAAAACTCTATTAAATTTGCCTAAATCTAGGGGCATCTAATTATAAGAACGCCTATATTAAGCTTATTAATAGTAAATAATAAGATTTATAAGACCTTTTTCTTAATTACAAAAACCACTAACACACTAACAAAGGTAAGGTATTAGAATCCGCGTACTACGCATTAGAACCTAAATCTAATAGGGAGATACCTATAAAATCTATAATTAATGCCTATTAGAGTTAGCCGCCCGCCTGCTATAAGAATAGTTATAGCCTATAATAATAAGGGTAATATAAGTTTTACTATTTTTCCCCTAGCTAGGAGCAATACTACTACTTAATAAGCAGGCATAATAACTTCTAGTACTAAGGCTATTTCCTACCCTTTAAGCAAGACTAATCTTATAGGGGTAATAAATATAAGCTATAGTAGTCTAAGAATATTAATAGCAAAGACAAGGCCACTGCTAAAACAAATAATAAGCTAGTAGAATTAACTAAAGCACATAAGAAATCCTACTAATATACATCCCTGCCTCCCCACTCCTATAACTAATAAGACCGCTACCCTAGGATATCTAGGAAATAAGCTTTAAAAGGGGGAAAAGAAGATCCTATAAATTACGTTAAAGTTTATAACTACTCTAATATTAAAGCCTAAGAGGCTTACCTTAAGGCATTTAGATTTTATATTATTAAATAAGAAGTTAATAGCAGCAGTAGTAACAAAAAAAACTTATACTTTATGAATACCTTTTATATAAATATCCCTGCTATACCTATAACACTAAAAGCTATAACTTCCTTAGGGCTTATAAATAGCTAGGTAATTAAGGCAGTCTCCTGCCCTTGCTAGCTAGAAGTTACTAGCAAGAAAAAGAGCACTATATACCTTAAGATCCCCCTTTGCCTTAATAACTAAGGGAAAGACTATAAGGTATATATAAATACTAGCACCTTATCCTTACTTATAGATAAGGAATAGCTCTAGTAAAATAGCTATAATATAAAGTAGGAGACGTAGGCACCTAAGCTAGTAAATAGCATAAAGTCCTAGTTTTTTATTACTAAGACTATAACTTTTAACTTTTATATCCTAAGTAAGGCTAAGGGAAAGGCAGTTTCTAGCTACTTTACTATAATAGCTAATATAATAGAGAAGCTAGCCCTAAAAATACTAATTAGCACAAACTTTATATATAATTATAGCATTAAGATTAACTTTATAAACCTAAAGGTTATCTTCTGCTTTGTCTATAATATAACTATATAGGGAAGAATCTTCCGCCCTTCTTATATAGTTCCTACACAAAGAGTAACTACTATAAATAGCATTACTATTATACCACACTACATACTACTCTTATAGGTCTACTAGAAGGACCTTAAAGACTACTAAGAGACTAGTGTCTACTATTTCTTCTTAAAAAACCACTATATTTTTAATAGCATCCTTAAGCAGGGCTAAACAAAGATAGTACTAGTTATAAATACTTTAGACTAGCTAATCCATATTAAATAATTTTAATAGCTAGGCTAACTAAAGGGTATTAACTTTATAAACTCTAACTACGTAATTAAGAATATCCATAACCTTATAGCCTTTTGCGGTAAGGATATTATCCTTAAAAAGAAGTATAATAATATACTAAAACTATAGGGTATCCTTTTTATAGTAGAAGCTACTACCCTAGAAAAGGGTCCTAATAAAGGTCCTAATAACCTTAACCTAAAGGCTATTAATAGAGGTATTTTATTCTATAGCATCTCCTACCCTAATAATATCCTATTTATTATAAACAAATTTAGCATAAAGATTGCTAATATTAATCCTATTGCTATAGTAAGGCTTATAAAGCTTACTAATAAATATAATATATACTATAACTAAGGCGTTATACCTATACTAAAGGAAGACTATATATACATTAATTTTATTAATAATTAGCAAAACTAGCTTAAGCCCTCTAGAGTTTATAACCTTAGCTATAAAGACTTTAAGAAGTTTAGTAAAATCTTTAATAAGAAGCATAAGGCTAGTAAGGTATCTTACCTTAGCATAGGAGAGAAGGCTCTATGCTTCTGCCTTAGCTTTATAGTATAGTATAATACTAAAAAGAAACTTAAAGGTCACGTAGTAATTAATCTAAGACTAGTAAATAGCATTACTATTCCTAATATATATCCCCTTCCTAATTAGGGTAATATTATAGGGGATGCCTATAGAAAAGCTTAGATTGCCCTCCTTAACATATTTAGCTTCTTTAACTAGCTCCTTATCTAGAAGGACTACTAGAATAGGATAGCTATTTTATTTAAGTAAGGAATTAAGATATCCTATGTTATAATATAAGGATATAAGAACTTGCCCGCGTACGCCTAGTGTTTTATAAATAGGTTATTTTGTAAGTATTGCGCCTTTATTTATATATATATTAATAATATTGCTATTTTCTCTAACACGCTAAAGGAACACCTAGAACACCTTAAAATTATATTTAAGATCCTTAAATAAAGTTACCTGTATATTATAGCTAAAAAGTTACTTATTAGGTATCCCTCTATTTAGCTGCTAGGATTTATTGTAAACACTAATAAAATTACTAATATAAGTAACTATATTAAAGCCTTTAAGAATCTCTAAATACTAACTATGCTTTTAACGCTAGAAACTTTTATTAGCATAGCTAGATTTCTCTAAGCAAGTGTCCTATAGTTTAATATCTATATAAGACCCCTTTAGGATAAGAAAACTATAATTCTTTGCAAACTTTATAAGAAAAATAAGCTTCTAGTAAGAGCCTTAAAACAAGCGTAAAAGCGCGCGGCTTAGCAGGCAACCTTTACACTAACTAAGTAGGAAATAATATCTTTTAAAGCTATCTATAGCCTGCTATATATAAAGGTTTTCTTATAGCACTATAACCCTAAATAACCTCTTTTCTTTAAGGTTAATATATATAAAGAGGGTTTTAGCTTATATACTTTCTAACTTACTACTAACTAGGATAGCAAAAGTATCCTAGGCAAGGACATTAGTAATAATAAGCTTTGCCTAATTCTTTTCCTTTCTAGGCTAACTTTAGTAGTAAAAAGGTAATATAGCTTTACTAAGGCAAAGGTTACTATAATTGCCTAGGGAATATGGAAACTATAGAAAATAGCTTAGTTAAACTTATAGCTAGTAAATATTATTATAGATTACTTACTAGCAAAGGGAATTATTATGTATATATTACTTACTACTATAGACCTTAATAAGGCTAACCTTAAGTTAGCTAAGGTCACGAATTATTTATTATAATTTAAGCTTTATATATTCTACGTCCCTAGCACTTTAAACGTAGTCCCTAACACACTCTTTAGGCTGCCTATTAATATTAGCTACTAAGAAGCCGCAGACTATAGCTAATTTAATAAACTTAATGCTTATATTTACTTTAAAGAGGAGCACGCTATAACCGCGATTATAAATAACAAGATAAAAAGTTTAATTATAGTAGGGTACGTATATAATGCGAAATTTAGCTAAATTATTAATTTTATTATATTATACTAAGAATATTAGCAGAAAGCTAATAGGAATTAGCCTAAGATCCCCCTTTTTAGGTAGGATCTTAAGGATAATAGGCTACTTTATTTTTACTTACTAGAAGGCACTTGTAAACTCTATATCCCGCAAAGCTATGTTAAGATAATCCTTTACTTAATATATAATAAATACTATTATTTTAGCATAAGATAAATAGCAAAAGAACTCTCTATAGTCTGTTTCCTATAGATAAGCAGCTAGATCTAAACCTATATTACACACTATAATATGTGTTATAAGAATATAGTCCTTTGCTTTAAGGCCCTAGGGGAATTATGCTCCTTGCAAATAAAGCTAGTTCCCTTTTACACTATTTCCCTAGATTTTATTATAGACATGCTAGAAGTTAGCTTAACTAATATAATATAGTAGGTTAATAGATTTAATACCTATAACTCCCTTTACTTAGTTAACTATCTCTTTAGTAAGAAAATAATCCTTATCCCTAGGAATAAGGGGTACTTTACTAATAACTAAGCAAGACTCCTCCTTAAGGGTTTATATATAGCTAACTAGGGATTGCCTAGAGAAATTATTAGTAACTAGGACCTAAAATTTGTGTTTAAAATCTAGACTATGCTCTTCTATAAACTTAGCATTAAATTTCTTATATCTACTGCGTATTACCTGCAAATAAATAAAGTAGCTAAACGTAAGAACTAGATAGTAATTATTACTATGCAATACTATATAGCTACAAACCTAGACATCCTATAAATCTTAGTAGTGCCTGTACTATAGCATTACCTTAATAACGCTATAGCCGCTGCTATTAATTACTTACTAAACAAATTAGTGCTTAGCTATAAGCTACTTACTATTATAGACCTCCTTGCTAATCTAAACAAAGTTATTTTAGACCTAGAGAATACAGACCTTGCTATACTCTGCAAGCTATATTAGAGAGAAGCTAAGCTTACTATTACTATAGCTATAGCCCTTGCTAAGATTAGATATAACTCTTACTATAAACTAGTAGATATTAACATTAGGAATATAGTTTACCTTAAACTTTACTCTAAATACAAACTACTAGGAAAACTAAAGAAAAAGTAGTCTCCTTAGCAAGCTAGACTATATAAAGTCCTTAAGGAAGTATCTCCCCTCTTATATTAGCTAAAATTCCTACTTAGTTTAAGGGTTTACCTAGTGGTATTAGCTACTTACCTCTAGAAGCTATGTTAAGGGACAGACCCCTTTAATAAGGACAAACCCCTGCCTTCTCTAGTTAATCTAATAGGAATAGGTAAGGCAGACTATTAGGAAATTAAAAGGATTATAAGTTACTATATCCGCTTCTTCCGCGTAAGAAACTAAAAGCCTTGCGTTAACTTCCTTATTTATTAAAAAGGATATTCCGCAAAGGATAATTAGTAAATTCTAAAACCTAAGATGCGCGTTAACACTAAGGAAATAGTTAATAAATACCTTGTAAAACACCCTATTAATTAGAATAAGAAGTATTACAAGAGGAATCTTACAAAGCCCTCTAGCTAACTAACCTACAGGGCTAGCTAGTTATGCCTTACACTATAGAGGTATATGTAGGAAGCTTTTACTAGCAGAAAATCGCGGTCTCTACGCCGTTTCCTACACTCCTAAAAACTCACTTTTAACTTACTTTTTTCGCTACCTAGTAAGGGCACCTATATCCCTTTTTCCCCCTTTAGCCCCTGCTAATTTCTTCCCTCTTTCTTTTATTTATTAATACACTAAATTAACTCTTTTCTTTGCCTATATATACTATTATTCTATACTGTTTTTTCTAGTGCTAAATTTACACTTTATATATTTACTACCCCTAACCTAGATAATAAAACCTTCGCTTTCTAAGATATATATTTCCTATAAAGCATTATATACTTCTTCCTCCTGCCTAATTACCCCTAGCAGTAGCTTACCGCGTGGATAAAGTTCTAGAAAGCTATTTATAATATAAAACCTAATTTTATCCCTAGAAACTATAAAAAAGTTATCTATAGCCCCTAGCTATACTAAAGCCTCCCCTGCGAATTTATCTAGCGCATCCGTAAAGTATAGGAAATAAAGCCTTTTAACTTTATAACTACCTAAGCTTATTTTATAACTAACCCCCTTACTATAGCAAACAATAGTATTATTATCTACCCCCCTAGTTTTGTAAATAATAAATTCCTTAATACTATTAGGGAGGGACTTAGTAAGCAAGATAATAATAACTCTAACTATACTAGTAATAAGGCAAATAATAATATTAGCAAGCCTCCTGCTATAAAGAAACCTGCTATTATTAATAGCATTACTAATAATAGTAATATTACTATTATTAACCCTAAGACTAATATTAAGACTTGTGTTAGAGGCACCGCTACAAACAGCTATAATAGTAGTAAACCTATTATAGCTAGCAGCTAGCCTAAAACCCCCTAGTATAAGAAGCTTCTACCTTTCTACTAGCACTAGCGCTATATTTAAGTTACTGCTATTAAGGTTACTAGCACCCTTAAGGCACAAGACCTAGCATAGCACTTTGCCTAGTTTAGCTATATAAATAATAATTCCTATGTTATAGGTATAGCTATAGAAGGAAATAGCACTCTTCTCTTTATAAGCAAACTAGGGGCGTATACCCTTTAGTAATATACTAATGCTAGACATTATAATAAAAAGCCTTAGGGACTCCCTAATATTCTTTATATATATAGTAAGGAGTTTAGCATAGCTAGCGCTATAATTAGTAAAGATAGCTTTACTATTACTAAGGGAGACCCCCTTTATATCTTATATATCTAAGTTATTACTTATTATATTAAAATCCACAAGGCAGTGGAGATACCTAAAGCCTATAAGGGGTAGTCTAAAGTACCTGTTATCTAGACTATAAGAGAAAAGCTTAAATCTATAGTATTTATCTTTTATAAGGAAGGCACTTATAGCAACTATTACTAGACCTCCTAGCTCCCTGCCTATAAGGTAATTATTATTAATTACATATATATAATATATAAAGCGCTAAATAGCACGCTTAGGAGGTACTTTACTTTCCTTTACTAATCTTCTATAGCAGAGATCTCTTACCCTACGGCTAATAAACTAGCTTATCTTATAGCTCCTTATGCCCTAGCCCCCTAGCCCGCGGGCATATTTGTAGATACTATCGCGCTATAGCGTATTATTAAGCTAGAATATACTATAAAGGAGTTGTGTACTATAGTAAATAGCCTTAAAACTATTACTACTACTTACTCTATAGCTATCTATAACCTTAGCCTAATCTATAATACTAAAAAAAGCAAGAAAATACTATTAGTAAATAAAAGACTTAATACCTCTAGATAGGCCGCAGACTCTAGCATTATTACTATAGACTAGCGCCTTTATAACCTTAAGCTTTACAAATCCTTAACTACTACATGCTTAAATAGTATTAGTAAGGATATTACTAGCCTTTACACTAGCATTAACCTCTACTAAAATAATATTATTCGCATGCGCGCGGATACTAGCAGCTACTAGCATAAGGCTAGCACCCACGCCTAACCTATATTTATTAGTAATAGCCTTATTTCCTAGAACACTAGCTTTACTATAATTAACACACCTAAGAGCACTAAAGCTACGGGACCTAGTAATAAAAAGCAGAAGTATAATAATAACTTATTAGCGCCTACTACGCCCTAGACCACGCTACTAGTTACACCCTAGAAGCAAACTTCTATAACTCCTAAGGGCAGTAGCCTTAATACTCTTCTTTAATTAGTAGAACTTAACTACAGGCAGTAGTTTCTAGCCACGCTAGGCAGGATATCTTGTATTATAATAGCTTATTTTTTCCTTCTTATTTTTTCTTTTAAAAATTTTTTTTTGCTATAGGGAGCCTAACTAATTTTACTATATCACACAACCCCTTCTAATATACGCATTTTCGTTTATATTATTTTCTATTTTGCTTACTAGACCACTAGATTATTTTGCTATTTTGCTAGATATAGCTTCTTTTAAGACAAACGTATACTTACTAGGGAATAGAGGTTATAAGCATAGGACTATATACTTTAGTAGTTTAAGCATAAGTTATCCTAGCAGGATTTTCCTCTTAAAAATGCATAATCTTACGTAAATATAATTGCCTTATATAAACTATAAAGTTACGTCTTCCCTCCTATAAGGCAATAAGAACCTTGTAATATAACTAACAGACTATAGGAAGCTACCTAATAAGTAAGGAAAACTAAAAACTTACTTTTCTCTTACTTTAATAACGCTACTACTATCTAGCTAGTCTACTAACCCTCTGTCTATAGGCCTTGTTTTTCCTTCTATTAATAACACCCTTAAGCATTACTACTAGCCTTATTAAGACCTAATAATATAAATATTACACAAGGGACCTTGCCGCGGACCTTATAATAACGCCCGTAACTCCTAATAATCTTAAGAATCCTAATAAAACCGCGAGAAGCTATAGAACTATCCTAGCTAGGCAAACTATAGAACATAGGATATTAATAGCTATAGTATATAATATAACTTTTAATCTCTTATAAGAGTATAGTAACGCTAACCTTATTGCTTATAGTAGTGGTTTCCTTGTAAATAACCCCCTTTGCTAGCGTTTTCTAGTAACTATCTTTAAGCTAAGTTATTTAAGAAGATAATCTAACCTAATTAAGGGTAATATTTAATACTACTTCCTGCTATACTAAGTTTACTAACTACACTATAATATTATAAGATATATAAAGCTTTCCCCTAACATAAGGCAGGCTATCCTAGCATTAACTTTATATAAGCTTTGTAAATACTTAGCAGAGCTTAGCGCTAATGCTTTTATATAGCTGCTAAAAGATATCTACTACTACCTTAAGATCCTATTTACATACTAACACCTCTAGGGATATGTAATAAGTAGCCTTTATAATAGTAAGATTAGCAATAATTAGCATTACCCTACTCCTACTACTAGCATTAAGCAAAAGCTCCTTAATTTCTTTACTCTACTAGCTAAGTTTATTACTATAATAAGAGAACTATATCTCCCTATACACTGTTAAGAGATTACTATAGAAAACTTAGTCTTTGTGTAAGGCTACGCAAACTATTAGTTAATTAGAAGCGTAGCATAGGAAGAAATCTATAATAAGGTTAGGGAACTTAAAGAATACCTTAGCTTTATTACTAGGACCCTTACTAGTCTAAACTTTTATAATAAGAATTAGTATTTACCCTACTAGTAGAATCCTAAAAACTTATACTACTAAGAAATCTATACTATAATTATAGAGGCTATCTATAACTCACCCTAACATACACAGACTTACTACCTTATTAAGGATTTAAACATCCATACCTTAAATACTATAAAAAGCTACTAAGAGTAGGAAGTTTACAAATAGTTTTTACTATAAGGCTTAATCTAAAGTAGCATTATTAAGGACATATCCTATGTAATAAGAAGTAAGGATCCTTTGCTTTCCCTTTCGGACTCTAATACTTCCTATAAAAATATCTCCTAGCGCTTAGATAACTATAATAGCGAGGAAAGTAATAATAAGGGCACTAGTAATAGCAACGTAGAAATAAAAACTAGTCTACATATAGTATAGGGCAAAGGAATATAGGATAATTATAAGAATATAAGGGAAGTAATTCCTATTAGTTTGTGCGCTAAAGTCCGCATGTTTTGCTCTAAATTACACTCTTTTATCTTGCTTTTCCTTTTTATCTTTTCTCTCTTTTTTTTATTACTTTTAGCTAGGGACTAGCTATCTTTTCCTGTAACCCTAGGACTTATTATAGTCTAAAATAGGACCTTTATAATTACGTAAATGTTCACTATATAAGAAGGGGATATTAGCTAGATCTAGAGAGGAAATTATTAATTATACATACACATACACCACGTACATGTTAGCACTTATTGTGACTTTTATGTAAGGTGTAATACCCCTTATAACCTTTATAACAAAGTCCTACCTAACTAGTGGATTTCCCCTTTATGCGTGAAGGAACTAACACGTAACACCTAATCTATTAATCTTAATAATAAGATTCTAAAGCTCCCTTAGATCCTATTAATATATAGAAGAGTAATTATAGCAAACTAGCATAAGCTTAACCTATTAGATTTTAATTTTAGCAAGGCTATAAGTACTAAAATATATAGCTAAATTGCTTTCTTTATTATAAAAGCTAAGACTAAAGACCTCTCTAGTAAGCTCCTTTAGCAAAAGCTTAGAAACTAATTTATAGACTAGACTAAAGAAGCTTTTAAACATAGGAACACTAAAGTTATTTACGTTTTTTATAACTTCCTATAAAAACGTAATATTTACTTCCTATTAGACTAATTATTTATTACTAGTAAGCTTATAATAGTAATATAAGCTAAGGCTAGACTAAGGGATTCTAATAGAGAGTTATTATACCCCTTATAATTAAGATTATATTCTTTAGTAAGTAAGCATAGTAACTATCCTCCCTCTTATTATAGCACCCTATATTAGTAGCTTTAGGAATTACCTTCCTAAATATAGTAAAGAGTAGTACTAAAGAATTATCTATATCTTTACTTTATAAGAAATTCCCCTTTTTCTTTATTTACTTTAACTACTTTCTCTATAGTATAACCTATAAATTAGTAGGGTTATAAGGGACCCCCCTAAACACCCTATAAGATTAAGCTCCTTAAATCCTTATAATACTAGCTAGTAATATTAAATCTTATAATAAGTTATAACCCTATAGGTAACTATAGGCTCTTATAAAACCTAGAGAATTACTACTACTAGGGGAGTTAACTTAACCCTTAGTAGGGACTAAGTAATATTTCCCTTACTCCTTCTAGTTTTACTAGGAGCTTTTATAAACTAAACTAACCTCCTACTATAGTTAGTATAGTAAATTAGTAGAGATATTTATATATAATAAAAGCAGCACCTTATAGGCCTCCCTAAGGCTTAGGGCAAGAGCTAATATAATAGTTAGCTTTCCTAGGCCTTCCTAACTTTAATAGGAGGACTTATAGAAACCTCTAAAACTTAGGGTAGGCCCTAAATTTATAGCTAACTATTTAGTTAGCTCCCCTAGGCCTTCTAGACCTTAATAAGAGACCTTATAAGCCTACTTAATAATAGCCCTAAGGGTTAGTTCTAGACCTAGGCATTAAAGTAGCTTAGATATAGGATTTATTACTATAATAAAGGCCTAAGGGAAACATTCCTTAATAAGGATAGTAGTAACATACTACTACACCTAATAATAACCTTAATTATTAGAGATCTTATAAGCATTTTTATTTTTTACTTTACTCCCTACTAGAATTAGATTTAGTAATAGTATTATAAAAGATTATAAACCTTTATAAGATTTACTCTAATAAGGAAAGATATAGTAAAGAGATATATAACTTCTTTAATAATACGCTAAAGACCTTCTAAGCCCTTTATAAGTAAATTAACCTCCTAGAGTCCCTTTTTTATAAGGTATTTCCTATAATACTTAAAGGAAAAGCTTTAATATATTATAAGAACTTTCTCCTTAGTAAAGGTATAACTTTTAACTAAATAGTTAAATCTATTAAAGACTGCTTTAAAACTATTAATACTACTTAGCTTTATTATAATAACCTTTATATAATTATATTATGTAAGGTAATAAGTGTTGATATTAACGCAACGGGTCGGGTCAACGTGGACCCGGCGCATCCTAATTGGCCGCATCCAAACTCGCCTCGGATAGGTAGCTAGTGCGCCGGTCACATAACCCACAACTTTGCGCGTTATAAAAAACTACTAAAAGGCCTCCCACTTAGCTAGCTAAATAGTAATATTAATAATATTAACTAGAATCCTAGTACTTTCTTTTACGCGCGCATTACTTATTATTTCTTATACCTTTATTATTAATTCGCCTATATATAAATCAACACTAATTAGTAGTAATTACACCACAGATTAGCTAGATTTACACATCCTGTAGAATGCTAGTTTCCGCTTATAGTAGCTAATTCTTTATAAAATTAATAAAGTTAATCCTACTAAATAAAGGAAGTAACATAAAAGAGACGATTTTGTAATCACAAATAAATTTAATTTATTCCCTTTAGGGAAGCTCTTTAGGGTCTATTTATAAAGCTATTTTATACTAAGAAAGGAAGCTTACTATAGCACTATGCCGCTTGCTTTAATAAGTACAATTTTTCCTCTTTCTAGCCTTAAACACCTGTTAGAGAAATCATTATATCTTTTATCTATTATAAGATTTATTAAGCCCTTAATTTAATTAAATCCATTAGTCTAGACTAATAACTGCTATAAATTTCCACCCTTTTACCTGCCCTACCACTTACTTTACTATTTTTCTATTAGATTTCTATTCTCTTTACCACTAAATACAACATATATTTATAAGTAAATAAAGCCCCTAATTTATTAATCTTAATAATAAAATCCTAGAGCTCCTTTAGATCCTATTAATATATAAAAAAGTAATTATAGCAAACTAGCATAAGCTTAACTTATTAGATTTTAATCTTAGCAAGGCTATAAGTACTAAAATATATGGCTAAATCGCTTTCTTTATTATAAAAGCTAAGACTAAAGACCTCTCTAGTAAGCTCCTTTAGTAGAAGCTTAGAGACTAATTTATAAACTAAACTAAAGAAGCCTTTAAACATAGGAACACTAAAGTTATTTGCGTTTTTTATAACTTCCTATAAAAACATAATATTTACTTTTTATTAAACTAATTATCTATTACTAGCAAGCTTATAATAGTAATATAAGCTAAGACTAAACTAAGGGATCCTAATAGAGAGTTATTATATCCCTTATAATTTAGATTACATTCTCTAGCAAGCAGGCATAGTAACTATCCTCCCTTTTACTATAGCACCCTATATTAATAGCTTTAGGAATTACCTTCCTAGATATAGTAAAGAGTAGTACTAAAAGATTATTTATATCTTTACCTTATAAGAAATTCCCCTCTTCCTTTATTTACTTTAACTACCTTCCCTATAGTATAACCTAGGAATTAGTAGGGTTATAGGGGACCCCCCTAAACACCCTATAAGATTAGGCTCCCTAAATCCCTATAATACTAGCTAGCGGTATTAAATCCTATAATAAGTTATAACCCTATAAGTAACTATAAGCTCTTACAAAACCTAAAAGATTACTACTACTAGGGGAGTTAACTTAACCTTTAGTAAGGACTAAGTAATATTTCCCTTGCTTCTCCTAGCCCTACTAGGAGCTTTTATAGACTAGACTAGCCTCCTACTATAGTTAGCATAGTAGATTAGCAAAGACATTTACATATAATAAAAGCAGCACCTTATAGGCCTCCCTAAGGCCTAGGGCAAGAACTAATATAATAGTCTGCTCCCCTAGGCCTTCCTAACTTTAATAGGAGGACCTATAGGAACTTCTAAGACCTAGGGCAGGCCCTAAATTTAGTGCTAACTATTTAGTTAGCTCCCCTAGGCCTTCCTAACTTTAATAGGAGATCTTATAAGC